>WNWK01002658.1:0-77500 GCA_009830355.1 Cherax destructor
GTGTTACAAAATAAGTGAACATTAAGACAAGCAGTGTAAAGAGAGAGTTAACAAGACAAGTCAATTAATCAAAGCAATATCCGTCACTCCATCAACAGCGGAAATGCCCCTGCTAAGTGCCAGTTCTAATTGAATACCCCTTGTAGTGGGGAGCCTCGGTGCTGGTGGAGCGACCATCACCCCAAGAATGAGGGAGAACCTAGCACTCCTGAGGTTTATAGCACTCACACATGACCCCTTGCACACTGCTGTGTGCTGGTGCCATTCTGCTTGTTTGCTGCTGTGTATAACCTTATCTTAGTTTATTTAGTATTTATTTGCTGACGTGGTGGACCCAGGAGCCAGCAGAAGGCCTCGATAACACGGCTGGAAGCTCTGCTTAATGAGTGTGAGCTTAAGCTTGTAAGATTTACCTGTCATCACACATGTTCATGATGAGACAGGAGGGAAAAAAGTAATGCTGCGATAGTGTAAAACGTTACCAAGCCTCCGTTTCACACTCACATGGTAAGAAATAAGCACCTCTGGTTGCTGTCTGTCACACTATCACCATGACGATCTTCCTTTAACAAAGGCCTACATAAAACTACATTCAGATTTCACATTACAGTTTTACTAAGACTTGCGCGAGGCCGGCACCAACAACCAGACTGATCAGCTCGTCAGCCAGCAGATCTGGTCTCGGACGTTGCTGCGGGGGCAATGACCCAAAAAATTGTCAACAGGCGAAAGCAAAATTTATCTAGATATAAAATTTTCTATTAGCAAGAGTCTCTAGAAGACAAATGGGTCTCTTCCAGGGGAGGTGAGACGCTGTCTTGATATCTTCCTGGGCACCAGCCTTCAACAACTGGGCTGTGGTGCTCCTAGCTGTAAGCACTAACAGGTTAACTGATCAGCCATCATTGTTGTTACATTATTCAACGACTGTGCTCAGCATTCACCATTCATGAGCAAAACCAGAGACGCTACAATGAAGTGTATCAGAGGCGCTATAATGAAATGTGAAGCGAGAAATCCACAGAGTTTTATATTGAAATTCTTTTAAATTTATATAGTATATATATATAGTATATATATATATATATATATATATATATATATATATATATATATATATATATATATATATATATAATAAAAAGTCGTGCCGATTAGGTAAAACTTGCGATTTTGGCTTAAATAGCAACGCTCTTCTTGCCATATAAGACAAGTGAAAATTTGTGTATGCAATAATTTCGCAAAAATCATTCTGAACCTAAAGAAAAAAATATATTTCTTTGTGTTTGTTTATTATTAAATTATTGTTAACGTATCTAAAATATATTTAGTTGGGTTAGGCTAAATTAAATTGCGCTTGTTGTAATAAGGTTAGGTAGGTTTTTAAAGTTTCTCTTGGTACAAAATTATAAATTTGTACATTAACATAAATGAAAAAAATATATCTTTAAACGTATAAGAGAAAATTTTAGAAAGGACTTAATTTTAAATGAGTTCTTGCTAATTGACCAGTTTTACCTAATCGGCACGACATATATATATATATATATATATATATATATATATATATATATATATATATATATATATATAGTCTAATGATGAGCACATCCAACCTACATTTAAAGTTACAAAAGATTTTAGCTTCCATGAAGCTACTCGAGAGTTTTTCCACTCATCAAGAACCTTATTACCAAACCAATGCTTTCCTATATTCTTTCTACATACATCTAAATTATTCTAACTTGAACACATAGCTGCGAGTTCTCTCTCGGTTAAATATTTATAGCACGTTATTTACATCTCCTTTATTTATCTCCGTCTTCCATTTATAAATATAATTCTACGTCTTTCTAAAGAGTGCAGACTCAGGGCCCTCAAGTCTATCCTCGTACGAAAGATTTCTGATTCATGGCATCAACTTTGTCATCCATCTCTCTATGTTTTCCAGCGAATTTATGTCCATTCTTTAACACAGTGACCAGAACTGTCCACCATAAACCAGGCATAACCAACAATATATAGAATTGAAGTATAACCTGAGGATTCCCGTTATTTATACTACTTGATATGCCACACACGCGCACGCACACACACACACACACACACACACACACACACACACACATACACACACACACACACGCGCGCGCGCGCGCGCACGCATACACACACACACACACACACACCTCCGATATTCTATGTTTGCTTCGTTAGATAAGTTTTATGAGATACTTTTCCTGAATTATAGATGATGACTGGAAGGAATCCTGCTGCTACTGCTGCTGCTGCTACTGGTGCTGCTGCTACTGGTGCTGCTACTGGTGCTGCTACTGCTGCTGCTGCTACTGGTGCTGCTGCTACTGGTGCTGCTACTACTGGTGCTGCTACTACTGGTGCTGCTGCTACTGGTGCTGCTGCTACTGGTGCTGCTGCTACTGGTCCTGCTGCTACTGGTGCTGCTGCTACTGGTGTTCCTACTGGTGTTGCTACTACTGGTGCTGCTGCTACTGGTGCTGCTGCTACTGGTGCTGCTACTACTGGTGCTGCTGCTACTGTGCTGCTGCTACTTGCTGCTACTGGTGCTGCTACCTGCACTGGTGCTGCTACTGGTGCTGCTGCTCTGGTCGCTACTCTGGTGCTGACTGTGCTGCTGTGTGCTGCTGCTGCTGCTGTTGCTGCTGCTGGCTTAACGTCTGCTACTGGTGCTGCTACTACTGGTGCTAGCTACTGGTGCTGCTCTACTGGTGCTGCTACTGGTTGCCTCTGGTGCTGCTACTGGTGCTGCTCTTACTGGTGCTGCTACTGGTGCTCTCATGGTGTGCTCACTGGTGCTGCTACTGTGCTGCTGCTAGCTGCTATGTGCTGCTCTACTGTGCTGCTACTGGTGCTGCTACTGGTGCTGCTGCTACTGGTGCTGCTACTACTGGTGCTGCTGCTACTGTGTTATGCGGTGCTGCTGCTGGTGCTGCTGCTACTGGTGCTGCTGCACTGGTGCTGCTGCTTGGTGCTGCTTACCTGTCTGGTGCTGCTACTACTGGTGCTGCTGACTGCTGCTGGTCGCTGCTCTTGGTTGCTGCTACTACTGGCTGCTGCTGGTGCTGCTACTGTTGCTGCACTACTGCTGCTGTACGGTGGTGCTGGTGCTGCTACTGGTGCTGCTGTCACTGTGCTGCTGCTGGTACCTGTACTGCTGGTTGGGTGCTCTGGTGCTGCTACTTGGTGCTCACTCTGCTGTTCTGCACTGTCTGCTCTGCTCTCTGGGCTACTGTGCTGCATGACTGTGTGCAACTGTTGCTGTGTGACTGGTCGCACGATGCATGGTTGCACACTGGTGACGCTGCTACTGGATGCTAACACGGTTGCTGCTGACTGTGTGCTAACAGGTGACTGCTACTGCTACACTGGTGCTGCTGATCTAGACTGCTGACTTAACAGCTGCTGGTGCTGCTACACTGCTGTTGCTGCTGCTGGTGCTAACTAGCTACTGGTTGCTGCCTCTGGTCTGCACACGCTGCTGCCTTATGTGCTGTGCTACTGAGCTGTTACACGCTACTACTGGTGCTGCGCTGCTGGTTAGCTGCTGCTACTGGTTGCATCTGCTACTGGTGCTAGCTTACTGGTTGCTGTCTACTGTGCTGCTACTCTGCTGTTGCTGCTGCCTGGTGTCACTGCTGTTGCTGCTAGTGCTCCTACTGATGCTTACTGGTGTGCTCTATCTGTGCTACTGTTCTGCGCTGCTATGCTGTTTACTGCTGCTGTTACTTGTGCTGCTGTCCTACTGGTTGCTTACTACTGCTCTGGTGCTGCTCTCGCTTTCTACTGTGCGCTGTCTGTGTTCGCTCTACTGGTGCTGCTCCTGGTTGCTGCTCTGTCTACTGATCTGCTGCTACTCTGCTGGTTAGTCCATGCTGCGTTACCTAGCTGCTGTATGGTGCTGCTCTGTCACTGTGTGTCCTGCTACTGGTTTCTACGTGCTGTGCTACGCTGCTACTGGTTCTGCTACTGGTTGACTGGGTGCTATGCTCTTGCTGCTGTTACTGGTGCTTTGCTTGCTTCTGCTACTTCACTACTGCTGTTGTCTGCTACTCCTGCTTTCGCTCCTGCTTTGGTGGCTGTGCTCCTGCGTGTCTGCTGTGCTATGTCTCCTACTCTCTTGTCCTGCTGTGCAGTTTTGCTCTGCTGTCTGGTGCGCTATGAGCTCTCCTCTGTCTGTTGTGTGCTCTGCTCTCCATTGCTGCTTGGTGGCTACTTCTGCCTTCTACTGCTTCCTGTCTACTGGTGTGCTGTGCTTCCTGTCTGTCTGACTGTGCTGTTTGCTCTCCTGCTGCTTATGTGTGCACTGCCTGTCTTCTGCCTCTTGGTGGCAGTGCTCCTGCTGTTGGTGGCAGTGCTCCTGCTGTTGGTGGCAGTGCTCCTGCTGTTGGTGGCACTGTTCCTGCTGTTGGTGGCACTGTTCCTGCTGTTGGTGGCAGTGCTCCTGCTTCGTCTTATCCTCTTTTGGGAGTCTCTGTGTTTCACTTTTCATCTCTGCTTCTGCATTGTTTAATGGCAAACCCTTGAGTGGAATTGGATGCAGAACAAGTCATTTAAAAGAAACAATGAGTGAATGAAAGAACGAATGAATGAAAGAACGAGTGAATGAAACAATGAGTGAATGAAAGAACGAGTGAATGAAACAATGAGTGAATGAAAGAACGAGTGAATGAAACAATGAGTGAATGAAAGAACGAGTGAAAATACACACCCACACAAACGCCTACACATATACACGCGCGCGCCACCACACACACACACACACACACACAAAACACACAAACACACACACACACACAAACACACACACACACACACACACAAACACACACACAAACACACACACACACAAACACACACACACAAACACACACACACAAACACACACACACACAAAAACACACACAAACACACACACACACAAACACACACACACAAACACACACACACACACACACAAACACACACACACAAACACACACAATAACATATTCAAGACAATCACAACGGACAAAACTTTACAAAAGCAATTAGCATTTTTCCTCTCCCCATTTTCCCTCTTTATGTGCTTCCTATTTTACCCCCGTGTCCTTATTTTTCCTTCTACACTTCCTTATTTTCCCTTCTACTCGTCCTTATTTTCCCTTCTACTCGTCCTTATTTTCCCCTCCTACTCGTCCTTATTTTCCCTCCTACTCGTCCTTATTTTCCCTTCTACTCGTCCTTATTTTCCCTTCTACTCGTCCTTATTTTCCCTTCTACTCGTCCTTATTTTCCCCTCCTACTCGTCCTTATTTTCCCTTCTACTCGTCCTTATTTTCCCCTCCTACTCGTCCTTATTTTCCCTCCTACTCGTCCTTATTTTCCCTTCTACTCGTCCTTATTTTCCCTTCTACTCGTCCTTATTTTCCCTCCTACTCGTCTTTATTTTCCCCTCCTACTCGTCCTTATTTTCCCTCCTACTCGTCCTTATTTTCCCTTCTACTCGTCCTTATTTTCCCTTCTAATCGTCCTTATTTTCCCATCTACTCGTCCTTATTTTCTCTTCTACTCGTCCTTATTTTCCCCTCCTACTCGTCCTTATTTTCCCTTCTACTCGTCCTTATTTTCCCTCCTACTCGTCCTTATTTTCCCCTCCTACTCGTCCTTATTTTCCCCTCCTACTCGTCCTTATTTTCCCCTCCTACTCGTCCTTATTTCCCCCTCCTACTCATCCTTATTTTTCCTTCCTACTCGTCCTTATTTTCCCCTCCTACTCGTCCTTATTTTCCCCTCCTACTCGTCCTTATTTTCCCTCCTACTCGTCCTTATTTTCCCTCCTACTCGTCCTTATTTTCCCTCCTACTCGTCCTTATTTTCCCCTCCTCGTCCTTATTTTCCCTCCTAGTCGTCCTTATTTTCCCTCCTACTCGTTCTTATTTTCCCTCCTCGTCCTTATTTTCCCTCCTACTCGTCCTTATTTTTCCCTCCTACTCGTCCTTATTTTCCCCTCCTCGTCCTTATTTTCCCCTCCTACTCGTCCTTATTTCCCCTCCTACTCGTCCTTATTTTCCCTCCTACTCGTCCTTATTTTCCCCTCCTACTCGTCCTTATTTTCCCCTCCTACTCGTCCTTATTTTCCCCTCCTACTCGTCCTTATTTTCCCTCCTACTCGTCCTTATTTTCCCCTCCTACTCGTCCTTATTTTTCCTTCCTACTCGTCCTTATTTTTCCCTCCTACTCGTCCTTATTTTCCCCTCCTACTCGTCCTTATTTTCCCTTCTACTCGTCCTTATTTTCCCTCCTACTCGTCCTTATTTCCCCTCCTACTCGTCCTTATTTTCCCTCCTACTCGTCCTTATTTTCCCCTCCTACTCGTCCTTATTTTCCCTCCTACTCGTCCTTATTTTTCCCTCCTACTCGTCCTTATTTTCCCCTCCTCGTCCTTATTTTCCCCTCCTACTCGTCCTTATTTTTCCCTCCTACTCGTTCTTATTTTCCCCTCCTCGTCCTTATTTTCCCTCCTACTCGTCCTTATTTTCCCTCCTACTCGTCCTTATTTTCCCTCCTACTCGTCCTTATTTTCCCTCCTCGTCCTTATTTTCCCTCCTACTCATCCTTATTTCCCCTCCTACTCATCCTTATTTCCCCTCCTACTCGTCCTTATTTTCCCTCCTACTCGTCATTATTTTCCCTCCTACTCGTCCTTATTTTCCCCTCTTCGTCCTTATTTTCCCTCCTACTCGTCCTTATTTTCCCCTCCTACTCGTCCTTATTTTCCCTCCTACTCGTCCTTATTTTCCTCTACTCGTCCTTATTTTCCCTCCTACTCGTCCTTATTTTCCCTCCTACTCGTCCTTATTTTCCCTCCTACTCGTCCTTATTTTCCCTCTACTCGTCCTTATTTTCCCTCCTACTCGTCCTTATTTTCCCCTCCTACTCGTCCTTATTTTCCCTCCTACTCGTCCTTATTTTCCCTCCTACTCGTCCTTATTTTCCCTCCTACTCGTCCTTATTTTCCCTCCTACTGTCCTTATTTTCCCTCCTACTCGTCCTTATTTTCCCTCCTACTCGTCCTTATTTTCCCTCCTACTCGTCCTTATTTTCCCTCTCCTATCCTCCTCGTCCTTATTTTCCCTCCTATCGTCCTTATTTTCCTCCTACTCGTCCTTATTTTCCCTCCACTCGTCCTTATTTTCCCTCCTCGTCCTTATTTTCCCTCCTACGTCCTTATTTTCCCTCCTCGTCCTTATTTTCCCCTCTCGTCCTTATTTTCCCTCCTCTAGTCCTTATTTTCCTCTCTCGTCATTTTCTCCTGTCATTTTACCTTAGCCTATATTTTTCACATCGACATGCCTCACCTCGTTGAGCATATTTTATCCAGAAGTAGCAGCTTTACTTGAAGACAATTTTATCGAGAAGCGAAAAAGACTAAAGTTTATCAATAGTTTATGAAGAAATTTAATAAAATAATAATTTTATTATTTTAATAATAATTTAATTAATAATATATAATTATTATTAATATAATATAATAATAATAATATAATAATAATATTATTAATAATAATAATATTAATAATAATAATAATAATATTAATAATAATTAATATTATTTATTATTATTATTATTATTATAACTTTATTATTATTTCAAAATTGTTCCACTAAATTACTGTTATTTCTGTCATTATGTTTATTAAATAAAACACAAAAAAGTTCGTAAGGACTCAATATAACTTTTGGTTTTATCCCCTCTTTGTTTTAGTCACTGTAGCAGTGACTGTAGCAGTGACTGTAGCAGTGACTGTAGCAGTGACTGTAGCAGTAACTGTAGCAGTGACTGTAGCAGTGACTGTAGCAGTGACTGTAGCAGTGACTGTAGCAGTGACTGTAGCAGTGACTGTAGCAATCACTGTAGCAGTCACTGTAGCAGTCACTGTTACCTCTTCTATTGTTTAACAGTCACTGTAGCAGTCACTGTTACCTCTTCTATTGTTTAACAGTCACTGTAGCAGTCACTGTTACCTCTTCTGTTTAACAGTCACTGTTACCTCTTCTATTGTTTAACAGTCACTGTAGCAGTCACTGTTACCTCTTCTATTGTTTAACAGTCACTGTAACCTCTTCTATTGTTGATATTCACTGTTACTTTTTATACTGTTTATAATCACTATAGTAGTCACTCTTCTACTGTTCACAGTCACTGTAGTCACTGTTACTTCTACTGTTCACAGTCACTGTAGTCACTGTTACTTCTACTGTTCACAGTCACTGTAGTCACTGTTACTTCTACTGTTCACAGTCACTGTAGTCACTGTTACTTCTACTGTTCACAGTCACTGTAGTAGTCATTGTTACTTCTACCGTTCACAGTCACTGTAGTAGTCACTGTTACTTCTACCGTTCACAGTCACTGTAGTAGTCACTGTTACTTCTACCGTTCACAGTCACTGTAGTAGTCACTGTTACTTCTACCGTTCACAGTCACTGTAGTAGTCATTTTTACTTCTACTGTGCACAGTCACTGTTACTTCTACTGTTTACAGTCACTGTTACTTCTACTGTTTACAGTCACTGTTACTTCTACTGTTTACAGTCACTGTTACTTCTACTGTTTACAGTCACTGTTACTTCTACTGTTTACAGTCACTGTTACTTCTACTGTTTACAGTCATGTTACTTCACTGTTTACAGTCTGACTTCTACTGTTCACACTGTAGTCACTGTTACTTTTACTGTTCACAGTCACTGTAGTCACTGTTACTTCTACTGTTCACAGTCACTGCAGTCACTGTTACTTCTACTGTTCACAGTCACTGTTGTAGTCACTGTTACTTCTACTGTTCACAGTCTCTGTTGTAGTCACTGTTACTTCTACTGTTCACAGTCACTGTAGTCACTATTACTTCTACTGTTCACAGTCACTGTTACTTCTACTGTTCACAGTCACTGTTACTTCTACTGTTCACAGTCACTGTTACTTCTACTGTTCACAGTCACTGTAGTCACTGTTACTTCTACTGTTCACAGTCACTGTAGTCACTGTTACTTCTACTGTTCACAGTCACTGTTGTCACTGTTACTTCTACTGTTCACAGTCACTGTAGTCACTGTTACTTCTACTGTTCACAGTCACTGCAGTCACTGTTACTTCTGTTCAGTCACTGTAGTCACTGTTACTTCTACTGTTCACGGTCACTGTTACTTCTACTGTTCACAGTCACTGTAGTCACTGTTACTTCTACCGTTCACAGTCACTGTAGTAGTCACTGTTACTTCTACCGTTCACAGTCACTGTAGTAGTCACTGTTACTTCTACCGTTCACAGTCACTGTAGTAGTCACTGTTACTTCTACCGTTCACAGTCACTGTAGTAGTCATTTTTACTTCTACCGTTCACAGTCACTGTAGTCACTGTTACTTCTACTGTTCACGGTCACTGTTACTTCTACTGTTCACAGTCACTGTAGTCACTGTTACTTCTACCGTTCACAGTCACTGTAGTAGTCACTGTAGTAGTCACTGTTACTTCTACCGTTCACAGTCACTGTAGTAGTCACTGTTACTTCTACCGTTCACAGTCACTGTAGCAGTCACTGTTACCTCTTCTATTGTTTAACAGTCACTGTAGCAGTCACTGTTACCTCTTCTGTTTAACAGTCACTGTTACCTCTTCTATTGTTTAACAGTCACTGTAGCAGTCACTGTTACCTCTTCTATTGTTTAACAGTCACTGTAACCTCTTCTATTGTTGATATTCACTGTTACTTTTTATACTGTTTATAATCACTATAGTAGTCACTCTTCTACTGTTCACAGTCACTGTAGTCACTGTTACTTCTACTGTTCACAGTCACTGTAGTCACTGTTACTTCTACTGTTCACAGTCACTGTAGTCACTGTTACTTCTACTGTTCACAGTCACTGTAGTCACTGTTACTTCTACTGTTCACAGTCACTGTAGTAGTCATTGTTACTTCTACCGTTCACAGTCACTGTAGTAGTCACTGTTACTTCTACCGTTCACAGTCACTGTAGTAGTCACTGTTACTTCTACCGTTCACAGTCACTGTAGTAGTCACTGTTACTTCTACCGTTCACAGTCACTGTAGTAGTCATTTTTACTTCTACTGTGCACAGTCACTGTTACTTCTACTGTTTATCACTTATGTCTACTGTTACGTCATTCTTCTACTGTTTACAGTCACTGTTACTTCTACTGTTTACAGTCACTGTTACTTCTACTGTTCACACTGTAGTCACTTACTTTTACTGTTCACAGTCACTGTAGTCACTGTTACTTCTACTGTTCACAGTCACTGCAGTCACTGTTACTTCTACTGTTCACAGTCACTGTTGTAGTCACTGTTACTTCTACTGTTCACAGTCTCTGTTGTAGTCACTGTTACTTCTACTGTTCACAGTCACTGTAGTCACTGTTACTTCTACTGTTCACAGTCACTGTTACTTCTACTGTTCACAGTCACTGTTACTTCTACTGTTCACAGTCACTGTAGTCACTGTTACTTCTACTGTTCACAGTCACTGTAGTCACTGTTACTTCTACTGTTCACAGTCACTGTAGTCACTGTTACTTCTACTGTTCACAGTCACTGTAGTCACTGTTACTTCTACTGTTCACAGTCACTGTAGTCACTGTTACTTCTACTGTTCACAGTCACTGCAGTCACTGTTACTTCTGTTCAGTCACTGTAGTCACTGTTACTTCTACTGTTCACGGTCACTGTTACTTCTACTGTTCACAGTCACTGTAGTCACTGTTACTTCTACTGTTCACAGTCACTGTAGTCACTGTTACTTCTACTGTTCACAGTCACTGTTGTAGTCACTGTTATCTTTTCCTTTTTTTCAGAATTTTTTTCACACTGGATTATTTTGGGAAAGTTTATACATCCGGTCCCTAATTAGCAGAGAGTATTATTTTCAGGGCATCCTGAAAGCGCATGTGCGTATAAGAAGCGCACGTGCATGAGTGGATACGCACAAGCACATGGAAGCGCACACGTGCGTGATGGAACACACACACACTCTGTGAAAGTGTACATGTGAGTACTGAAACACACATGAACTTGTAGAAACGCACACGTGGAAAAGTGCGCGCGCGCACACACACACCTTTTACATCCCTATGATCTATCACAAGGGTATTCCTGATGACCACTTGATCGTGCAGACTATTGCTGCACGCGGCCTGCATGATCCGCGCAGCCAACACAACCTGCTTGATCAGGCAACACGTAAGGCAACGTGTATACTAGCATTGGGGAAATGAACCTCGTTATCCGTGTTTCTCATTTCCATTTTCATTTGCCTCTTGTCCTAACTTCTCTTTTTATTCCTATCTCGTTCTCCTACTCCTCCTCTTTTTATCGTATTCATTTTCCATTTGTTTATTCTTTTTCTTCTTCTTCTCTCTTTCCTTCCTTTTTTTCCTTTTGCCCTTCTTCCTGCTGTTTCTTTTCCTCCCACGTTCTCTAACATTCTTCTTCACCTTAGCTTTATCTATTCTTTTTGCTTCTGTTTCTCCTATCCTCCTCACAAACGCTCCTCTGACGCCCTCACTTCAGGGAAATTGAAGAATGCAGAAGGAAGGAAGGAGGAAAGGAAAGAAAAGGAAGGAATGAAGGCGGCCAGGGAGAGAGCACACCACCTTCACTCCTTGTCTCCCTGGAGCGTGACAAATTCACCCTCGTGGGAATAACATTAATGCCAATGTTATCTTGGGAGACACCTGACATACACAGGAGCCAGGAGCTGTGAATCGACCCCTGCAACCACAAATAGGTGAGTATATACACACACACACACTGAAAGCTTGAAAAAGTTGAGTGTCTTTATTATCGATGCTTTAGGCCTGCTGTACAACCCCTCAGTAGAAAACACATGATAAACATTGTAAACAGCAGACCTGGGGGAGAGATTTAGTGAGCAGTTCGTCAGACTTGAGGTGGTCAGTCCCTCGGCCCTGAGAAGTCCTCCTTTGATCCCCCCCTCCCTTTTACAAGTTTCGAGAGTTTTTCTACATCCCGGAGCCCGGCCTTGGGCCAAGCTTGTCTGGTGCTTGCCTGGTCAACCAGGCTGTTGCTGCTGCTGGTCCGCTGACCCACATATCCATCACAGCCTAGTTGATCTTTCACCTGGTGAAGCTACTTGACCAATTTCCTCTTGAAGACTTCTTCAATTGTCCCAGCAGTGTTTCTGATATCTTCTGGCAAGATGTTGAATAGTCTGGGGCCACGAACGTTGACACAATGTTCTCTTATTGTGCCCACGGCCCCCCGCTTTTCACTGAGTTCATTTTACACTTCCTCTCATATCTCTCACTCCAATATGTTGTTATGGCAGTGTGCAAATTTGGGACCAGGACCTCGAGTACTTTCCAGGTATATATTATCATGTATATCTTTCTCCCCGCTCCATTGAATACAGATTTAGAACTTGAAGGCGTTCCAAGTAATTTAGATGCTTTATTGACTATGCGGGTCATAAATGATCTCAGTATCTGTTCCAGCTCTGATATTTCTCCTGCCCTGAACGGCGCCGTCAACACTGAGCAATGTTCCAAATGAGTGAGCAAAAACAATTTGAAAAGTGTCACGACTGGCACTATTTCCCTTGATTTGAAAGTTTTCATTATTCATCCATCATCTTCCTGGCTGTCATGCTCTTTGAAATAAAGGACATCTGACATGATTACTCCCAGGTCTTTCACGTGTTCCTTTCGTTCCATGTGAGGATCTTCTTGAGTTTTGTACACAGTGTCTCTTTTGAGTTCTTCATTCTTTCCATATCTAAACAGATGTTCAGGGTGATAGTGTCTAGTAAAGTGGAGCTGAAGCCTCAGTATGATGCCTTTTATACCGAGCCAGAAGTTAGGTGATGAATTTGGAAATGGCGTCAGAGAAGCCTGGGCTGACTAGTAGAAGGAAAAACATAGAAGTGAGAACTCCAGCAGAACTCTACTACCCCATGCTAGGCAGGTCTCACTCAAATACAACCTTTATCACTCATAACGCTACAACAATAAAACTTCCAAACTGTTACACATGTGTCTTATCTCCTTGTCGGTACTGCAAGCCATTATTAGTGTTACTGCAACACAAAACGGTATCTTGGTACAGAGGACATCTACAACTTAACTTCTAGTTATGAGTGAGAAGGGTTATATGTGAGAGAGACTTGCTGAACACGAGCCAGTAGGCCTGCTGGAGTTCTTCTCAAGTCTTTTGTTCTTCTACCAGTGACCCCAGCCTTCTGTGACCTTAGCCTTCTGTGACCCCAGCCTTCTGTGACCCCAGCCTCTGTGACGCCATCTCTAAATTCATCACCTCACTCCTGGACCAGTATATAAGGCCCCAGTTCTCACGCTTCAGCTTCATTGTGCTGGAGACCATCACCCTGAACACCTCCTAAGGCTGAGAGACTCACCACTTCAAAATTAATTCTTCAAGTCACCTTTTTATTCGACTAAAGAAGACCAGTGCAGGTGAAAAGCTTCAACAATAAAGATACCACACTGACGGTATTGTATACCTTTATTGTAATAAGGCTTAGAAATAAAGTCATTTGCATAGAGTGAAGCACATGAATCAACCATCCGCTAATAGATTCAAGAGAATCTGGTCCATTTCTTGAGTGGCAGAGATGATGTGGTGGACGCTGAGGGACGGACTTACTTGTCACAGGTTCCCAGCACTCACTGAAGTGTGAGAACACGAGGTCCCTCACCAGGGAGTCTGGTCTGGGGCCGGGTCGCGGGGCCCATGGTCCACGGATTTGACTAGAGGCTTTAATTTGCAACAGCAAAGGTTAACAAGCACTGGAGAGGTGTTCTTCAGTAATTAAATCCTCTTGTCTGGCCCGGTCTCATCGTCCTTCTCTATCCTCTTCTCTTCTCCCCTCTTTCTTTTTCTCTTCATCCCCCTCTCCTCTCTCTCCTCTTCCTTCCACATCCTCGTACTCCTATTTATCGGCCTCCCCTCTTATCCCTTGCTCTTTTTACCATGAAGAACAAAGCACTTGAGGTAATGAATGTGGTTGACAGGAGTTACAAGAGAATATGAAGATCCTCCCTCCTACCCTTGTTCTCTCCTCCCTCCTACCCTTGTTCTCTCCTCCCTCCTACCCTTGTTCTCTCCTCCTTCCACTACTTGCTCTCCCCTCACCCCCCTCCCCTTCCCTCCCCCTCCATCCAAAATTCAAAGTGCTCTCTTGAGACTTTTTTTTATTGTCCTTCTGTCTGGCATATTTAAGGAGGTGGTTGTGTTGTGAGTTGTTAATGAAATTTTCTCTTTGATGGGGATGAGGTGGAGGGAGGGGAAGGTAGTGGAGGCGTAGGATGAATGTAGGTGAGGTGTAGGAAGAGGTTCTTCACTCTGATTACTACTGACTCTGTGGCATCACTGAAGCCACAAGTACTGACTGATGTAGTAGCCAGGCTTAGTCTTGTTACAAGTACTGACTGATGTAGTAGCCAGGCTTAGTCTTGTTACAAGTACTGACTGATGTAGTAGCCAGGCTTAGTCTTGTTACAAGTACTGACTGATGTAGTAGCCAGGCTTAGTCTTGTTACAAGTACTGACTGATGTAGTAGCCAGGCTTAGTCTTGTTACAAGTACTGGCTGATGTAGTAGCCAGGCTTAGGCTTGTTACAAGTACTGACTGATGTAGTAGCCAGGCTTAGTCTTATTACAAGTACTGGCTGATGTAGTAGCCAGGCTTAGTCTTGTTACAAGTACTGGCTGATGTAGTAGCCAGGCTTAGTCTTGTTACAAGTACTGACTGATGTAGTAGCCAGGCTTAGTCTTGTTACAAGTACTGGCTGATGTAGTAGCCAGGCTTAGGCTTGTTACAAGTACTGACTGATGTAGTAGCCAGGCTTAGGCTTGTTACAAGTACTGACTGATGTAGTAGCCAGGCTTAGGCTTGTTACAAGTACTGACTGATGTAGTAGCCAGGCTTAGGCTTGTTACAAGTACTGACTGATGTAGTAGCCAGGCTTAGGCTTGTTACAAGTACTGACTGATGTAGTAGCCAGGCTTAGGCTTGTTACAAGTACTGGCTGATGTAGTAGCCAGGCTTAGTCTTGTTACAAGTACTGACTGATGTAGTAGCCAGGCTTAGGCTTGTTACAAGTACTGACTGATGTAGTAGCCAGGCTTAGGCTTGTTACAAGTACTGACTGATGTAGTAGCCAGGCTTAGGCTTGTTACAAGTACTGACTGATGTAGTAGCCAGGCTTAGGCTTGTTACAAGTACTGACTGATGTAGTAGCCAGGCTTAGGCTTGTTACAAGTACTGACTGATGTAGTAGCCAGGCTTAGGCTTGTTACAAGTACTGACTGATGTAGTAGCCAGGCTTAGGCTTGTTACAAGTACTGACTGATGTAGTAGCCAGGCTTAGTCTTGTTACAAGTACTGGCTGATGTAGTAGCCAGGCTTAGGCTTGTTACAAGTACTGACTGATGTAGTAGCCAGGCTTAGGCTTGTTACAAGTACTGACTGATGTATTAGCCAGGCTTAGGCTTGTTACAAGTACTGACTGATGTAGTAGCCAGGCTTAGGCTTGTTACAAGTACTGACTGATGTAGTAGCCAGGCTTAGCTTGTTACAAGTACTGACTGATGTAGTAGCCAGGCTTAGGCTTGTTACAAGTACTGACTGATGTAGTAGCCAGGCTTAGTCTTGTTACAAGTACTGTCTGATGTAGTAGCCAGGCTTAGTCTTGTTACAAGTACTGACTGATGTAGTAGCCAGGCTTAGTCTTGTTACAAGTACTGTCTGATGTAGTAGCCAGGCTTAGTCTTGTTACAAGTACTGTCTGATGTAGTAGCCAGGCTTAGTCTTGTTACAAGTACTGTCTGATGTAGTAGCCAGGCTTAGTCTTGTTACAAGTACTGTCTGATGTAGTAGCCAGGCTTAGTCTTGTTACAAGTACTGTCTGATGTAGTAGCCAGGCTTAGTCTTGTTACAAGTACTGACTGATGTAGTAGCCAGGCTTAGGCTTGTTACAAGTACTGACTGATGTAGTAGCCAGGCTTAGTCTTGTTACAAGTACTGTCTGATGTAGTAGCCAGGCTTAGTCTTGTTACAAGTACTGTCTGATGTAGTAGCCAGGCTTAGTCTTGTTACAAGTACTGTCTGATGTAGTAGCCAGGCTTAGTCTTGTTACAAGTACTGTCTGATGTAGTAGCCAGGCTTAGTCTTGTTACAAGTACTGTCTGATGTAGTAGCCAGGCTTAGTCTTGTTACAAGTACTGACTGATGTAGTAGCCAGGCTTAGGCTTGTTACAAGTACTGACTGATGTAGTAGCCAGGCTTAGTCTTGTTACAAGTACTGTCTGATGTAGTAGCCAGGCTTAGGCTTGTTACAAGTACTGTCTGATGTAGTAGCCAGGCTTAGTCTTGTTACAAGTACTGTCTGATGTAGTAGCCAGGCTTAGTCTTGTTACAAGTACTGTCTGATGTAGTAGCCAGGCTTAGGCTTGTTACAAGTACTGTCTGATGTAGTAGCCAGGCTTAGGCTTGTTACAAGTACTGTCTGATGTAGTAGCCAGGCTTAGTCTTGTTACAAGTACTGTCTGATGTAGTAGCCAGGCTTAGTCTTGTTACAAGTACTGACTGATGTAGTAGCCAGGCTTAGTCTTGTTACAAGTACTGTCTGATGTAGTAGCCAGGCTTAGTCTTGTTACAAGTACTGTCTGATGTAGTAGCCAGGCTTAGTCTTGTTACAAGTACTGACTGATGTAGTAGCCAGGCTTAGTCTTGTTACAAGTACTGACTGATGTAGTAGCCAGGCTTAGTCTTGGTTACAAGTATTTTTAGCAGTTTAGCAGACACAGATGATGATAGAACTCAATGCAAAGTATGTTCACTATCGTGAACACTATTTGCTTGATTGTCCACTTACTGAACAATACTTAGACTGTAAAATAACCATTTTCATAAGCCAAGGAATCTTTTTAACGAAAATAAGACATCAGTCATATTAAGCAAAAGTCCTAAATTTGCTAGCAACAGATAAGACAACAGTAGATCTAAATCCCTCTTGGAGGCCTAGTTCCTAGGCCTTTTGTGTATTCTTATGATCTTGCGCTACCATCCACAGGATGGGTATGGGGCGCACAATAAACTATCCGTTTCGGCTAGTTATGAGGCAAGACCAAGACCGGTGAATCGACCCCCTACAAACACAACTAGGTGAAGACACAACTCCTTACTTACAGACTCCAAACCTTCTATCATCTCCCCATCAAATCCCCCCCACACACCTTATCCTTCAAAACATTGTTACTACCCTTCCACAATTTCCCCTCCATTTCGTGCCCCCCCCTCCCCATAACTCCCACCCCATCTACTTTTTCCTCCTTGAGCTAAAGTTGAGTAACAAGGAGTAGACTAAACTTGTTTTAAAAAGCGTCTATTTACACTGGAGGGAAAACTGGAGTAACTTTCTTGTTTGCTTTCACTGCTTCTCTTTCTCTCTACTATTTATTTCCTAAACACCGACAATTATCATTTTTTATCAAAGTTTCTGTTTCCTCTATACGTTGTATTTATCAAGCTGTTGTGTCGTGCTTTTGTTTCACCTGAGCTGTTGTGTCGTGCTTTTGTTTCACCTGAGCTGTTGTGTCGTGCTTTTGTTTCACCTGAGCTGTTGTGTCGTGCTTTTGTTTCACCTGAGCTGTTGTGTCGTGCTTTTGTTTCCCCTGAGCTGTTAGATTTTAAGAAGTAGAATTTTCCTGGTGAGGTAAAGTGTTTGGTTGATAAGGACGGTGTTTTACCTACCTGGAATCCACCTACTTGGAGCCTACCTACCTGGTGTCTACCTACTTGGAGCCTACCTACCTGGACTTGGAATCTACAACCTGGAGTCTACCTGGAGAGTGTTCCGAGGGTCAACACCCTCGCAGGCCGGTCATAGGCAGGTCCTTGCGGTGGATGGCTTGATCAATCAGACTGTTGGTGCTAGCCACACGACAGAACCCGGCTGATCAGCGACTCACTTGAGAAACTTGTCCAGTTCTTACTTGAAGACAGCCAGGAGCATGTTGGTAATCCCCCTTAAGTAAGAAGTAAGGACGCTGAAAAGTCTTGGCCCCTTCACACTTAGTGATGAGTTTCAAGAGTCTTTCTACTCCCGAAGCCGGCCATTGGACAGGCTCGTCTGGTGCTAGAGTCAAGACCGAGGAACTTCAGTCGTTCCCAGTAAGTTAGGTGATTGACTGAATGTATGAGTGCATACATTATATGAGTGCATACATTATATGAGTGCATACAATGTATGAGTGCATACAATGTATGAGTGCATACATTATATGAGTGCATACAATGTATGAGTGCATACATTATATGAGTGCATACATTATATGAGTGCATACATTGTATGAGTGCATACAATGTGCATACATTGTATGAGTGCATACATTATATGAGTGCATACATTGTATGAGTGCATACATTATATGAGTGCATACATTATATGAGTGCATACAATGTATGAGTGCATACATTGTATGAGTGCATACATTATATGAGAGCATACAATGTATGAGTGCATACATTATATGAGTGCATACATTATATGAGTGCATACATTATATGAGTGCATACATTGTATGAGTGCATACATTGTATGAGTGCATACATTATATGAGTGCATACAATGTATGAGTGCATACAATGTATGAGTGCATACATTATATGAGTGCATACATTATATAAGTGCATACATTATATGAGTGCATACAATGTGCATACATTGTATGAGTGCATACATTATATGAGTTCATACATTATATGAGTGCATACAATGTGCATACATTGTATGAGTGCATACATTGTATGAGTGCATACATTGTATGAGTGCATACACTATATGAGTGCATACATTGTATGAGTGCATACATTGTATGAGTGCATGTATTGTATGAGTGCATACATTGTATGAGTGCATACATTGTATGAGTGCATGTATTGTATGAGTGCATACATTGTATGAGTGCATACATTAGTCCTTTGCATAAAGGATTTTATGCAAAGGACTAATGTCCGCACATAAAATCCTTTATGTAAAGGACCAATGTCCGTGTTCATACATTCAGCCAAGCACTTAAATTACCGGAAACGTCCTTAATCCCTTGTTCCAAGGAGTCCCTTGATTCCTTGGAACAGAGGCTAGTTTGCATAAAGTAAGAACAGAGCATTAACTAAATATTACCGACCCAGCGGCCCTGACGTTACACTCTCTCTTATTTATATAATTAATAAGCGTAGAATATTAATATTTATGAAAACTCTTATTAGAAATTCAAGCACAACTATCTTTATATATATATATATATATATATATATATATATATATATATATATATATATATATATATATATATATATATATATATATATATATATATTTTAGTTCACATTATGAATTACTGCGAAATATTTACTTAGTGATACGAAAGATCACCTAACTTCTGTATGTAGGATACAGTCTCTCTCTCTCTCTCTCTCTCTCTCTCTCTCTCTCTCTCTCTCTCTCTCTCTCTCTGTGCTGTTCAAGGTCATGATGAAAAGACTCATTAAGACATTTTCTCTCCTTTGACTCTTCGTTGTGATCGTAGTTTTCTTCCTCCTCCATTCGCCTCCTCCTTCTCTCTCTAATTTGCGATTTTTCTCCTGCATGTGCACCTCGCCATTGTATTTGTTCTCTTCTTCCTCTTTTCCTGCCTCATCCTGTTTTCCTCTACTTTTTTCTCTATATCTTCTAACCTTTTCTACCTCATTCCCACTTCATTATTATCGCTTCTGCCTGTTGCTCATTCATCATTAACTTCCTTCTTCATCTATATCTCCTCCTCATTCTTCTTCTTACAAGTATGTTGTCAGCTGCCCTGAACACCAGCTGCCCTGAACACCAGCTGCCCTGAACACCAGCTGCCCTAAACACCAGCTGCCCTGAACACCAGCTGCCCTGAACACCAGCTGCCCTGAACACCAGCTGCCCTGAACACACCTTGTGGTGCTAAGGTCAGGTGAGGTGAGCACCTCCACCGCTGGTAAACAGCTTAACACTTGTCCTTGTCTCCTGGGTCAGGAGTGTCTCCTACCACCTCAGTCACATTCGCACCTCTCCTTTGACAACATGTGTACCTACAGGTGCTTAACCAGTGTGAATGTGGTGTGTGTGTGTGTTTTGCGTGTGTGTGTTTGTGTGTTTTGCATGTGTGTGTGTGTGTGTGTGTGTTTTGCATGTGTGTGTACTCACCTAGTTGTGGTTGCAGGGGTCGAGTCATAGCTCCTGGCCCCGCCTCTTCACTGGCGGCTACTGGGTCACTCTCCCTGCGCCATGAGCTTTATCATACCTCTTCTTAAAGCTATGTATGGAACCTGCCTCCACTACATCGCTTCCCAAACTATTCCACTTCCCGACCACTCTGTGACTGAAGAAATACTTCCTAACATCCCTGTGATTCATCTGAGTCTTCAACTTCCAACTGTGCCCCCTTGTTGCTGTGTCCCATCTCTGGAACATTCTGTCTCTGTACACCTTGTCAATTCCTCTCAGTATCTTATATGTCGTTATCATGTCCCCCCTATCTCTCCTGTCCTCCAGTGTCGTCAGGTCGATTTCCCTTAACCTCTCCTCGTAGGACATACCCCTTAGCTCCGGGACTAGTCTTCTTGCAAACCTTTGCACTTTCTCTAGCTTCTTTACGTGCTTGGCTAGATGTGGGTTCCAAACTGGTGCTGCATACTCCAGTATGGGCCTAACGTACACAGTGTACAGGGTCCTGAACGATTCTTTATTAAGATGTCGGAATGCTGTTCTTAGGTTTGCTAGGCGCCCGTATGCTGCAGCAGTTATTTGGTTGATGTGCGCCTCAGGAGATGTGTCTGGTGTTATACTCACCCCAAGATCTTTTTCCTTGATTGAGGTTTGTAGTCTCTGGCCCCCTAGACTGTACTCCGTCTGCGGTCTTCTTTGACCTTCCCCAATCTTCATGACTTTGCACTTGGTGGGGTTGAACTCCAGGAGCCAATTGCTGGACCAGGCTTGCAGCGTGTCCAGATCGCTTTATAGTTCTGCTTGGTCCTCGTCCGATTGAATTCTTCTCATCAACTTCACATCATCTGAAAACAGGGACACTTCGGAGTCTATTCCTTCCGTCATGTCGTTCACAAATACCAGAAACAGCACCGGTCCTAGGACTGACCCCTGTGGAACCCCACTCGTCACCGGCGCCCACTCTGACACCTCGCCACGTACCATGACTCGCTGCTGTCTTCCTGACAGGTATTCCCTGATCCATTGTAGTGTCTTTCCTGTTATCCCTGCCTGGTCCTCCAGCTTCTGCACTAATCTCTTGTGTGGAACTGTGTCAAACGCCTTCTTACAGTCCAAGAATATGCAATCTACCCACCCCTCTCTCTTGTCTTACTGCTGTCACCCTGTCGTAGAACTCTAGTAGGTTTGTGACACGGGATTTCCCGTCTCTGAAACCGTGTTGGCCGTCGTTGATAAGCTCATTCCTTTCTAGGTGCTCCACCACTCTTCTCCTGATAATCTTCTCCATGACCTTGCATACTATACATGTCAGTGACACTGGTCTGTAGTTTAGTGCTACGTTCCTGTCTCTTTTTTTAAAAATTGGAACTACATTTGCTGTCTTCCATACCTCGAGTAGTTGCCCTGTTTCGATAGACGTGAAGATTGTTGTTAGGAGTACACATAGCTCCTCTGCTCCCTCTCTCAGGACCCATGGATATATGTTATCCGGCCCCATCGCATTTGAGGTATCTAGCTCGCTTAGTAGCCTCTTCACTTCCTCCTCAGTTTTGTGTATTGTGTCCAACACCTGATGGTGTACCCTACCTCTCCTCCTTTCTGGAGGCCCTTCTATCTCCTCTGTGAACACTTCTTTGAATCTCATGTTAAGCTCCTCACACACTTCGCGGTCATTTCTTGTGACCTCCCCTCCTTCCTTCCTCAGCCTGATCACCTGGTCTTTGACTGTTGTTCTCCTCCTGATGTGCCTGTACAACAGCTTCGGGTCAGATTTGGCTTTCGCTGCTATGTCATTCTCATACTGTCGTTGGGCCTCCCTTCTTACCTGTGCATATTCATTTCTGGCTCTACGACTGCTCTCCTTATTTTCCTGGGTCCTTTGCCTTCTATACTTCTTCCATTCCCTAGCACACTTGGTTTTGGCCTCCCTGCACCTTTGGGTGAACCTCGGGCTCATCCTGTCTTTTTCGTTGTTTCTGTTTCCCTTGGGTTCAAACCTCTCCTCAGCTTCCTTGCATATTGTTGTCACATATTCCATCATCTCGTTTACTGATTTCCCTTCCAGTTCTCTGTCCCACTGAACCCCGTTTAGGAAGTTCTTCATGCCCGCGTAGTCCCCTTTCTTGTAGTTTGGCTTCATTCTTCTGGCCCTATCTGCCTCCCCCTCCACCTGTAACTCTACTGTGTAATCAAAGCTTAAAACCATATGATCACTGGCCCCGAGGGGACTTTCATGTGTATATGTTCTTACATCACAATATCCGCACTACTCAAGGTGAATACTAGGTCCAGTCTCGCTGGTTCATCCTCTCCTCTCTCCCTGGTAGTACCCGTTACGTGTTGGTACATGAAGTTTTCCAGTACCACCTCCATCATCTTAGCCCTCCACGTATTTTGGCCCCATGTGGCTCCAAGTTCTCCCAGTCTATTTCCTTGTGGTTGAAGTCACCCATGATCAGTAGCTTTGCCCTGCTCGCATGAGCCCCTCTGGCCACTTCAGCCAGTGTGTCAACCATCGCTCTATTACTCTCATCATACTCTTGCCTTGGCCTCCTTCTGTTCTGGGGGTGGGTTATACATCACTGCAATTACCACCTTGGGACCTCCAGACTGTAGCATTCCTACTATGTAATCTCCTGCTTCTCCTCTGTCTCCTCTCTCCAGCTCATCAAAATCCCATCGGTTTTTGATCAGCAGTGCCACTCCTACACCCCCTCTGTTCCTCTGTCTTTCCTCAGGATCTGGTATCCCATTGGAAACATGGCATCTGTTATCATACCTGTGAGCTTGGTTTCTGTGAGAGCTATTATGTCCGGTGATGCCTCTTTGACTCTTTCGTGCCACTCCTCCCACTTATTTGTTATTCCATCAGCATTGATGTGTGTGTGTGTGTGTGTGTGTGTGTGTGTGTGTGTGTGTGTGTGTGTGTGTGTGTGTGTGGTGTGTGTGTGTGCGCGCATGCGTGTGCTGCTCAATCACTGCCCTGAGACTGAAAAAGCATTGCCCTATGTCTCGGAAGATCCCACGTATGTCCCCTGGTTCCCTCTATCTCAATATTTTGTATGTCATGAACATGTCTCCCCTTTAAGTCTCCTCTCTTTTAAGTACACCAAACGAGGCTCTCGCTACTTAACGTACATGATCTTCCACTGGAAAATATATTAATAGCAAGTGCCAAACTTGCCGCTGTCTTAAGTTACATTTTCAGAGTTACATCAAAACAAACACACACACACATATATTATATTATATTATATTATTATATATATATATATATATATATATATATATATATATATATATATATATGCAAAAGATCACAGTAAACAGGTGATATCAAAATATGCAATACAACCACTATGAAAAATGAGGAATTCAAGCGCTTTCGTGACTACTCACATTATCATAGTTCCTTGATAATGTGAGTAGTCACGAAAGCGCTTGGAATTCCTCTATTTTTTCATAGTGGTTGTCTTGCATATATATATATATATGCTTTGTTTAAATTCTTTCTTGTCTCTCTTACCGTCTACCCACAACCTTCTACGTTGATCTATCTCGCCCCAGTGATTTCCCCTCTTCATTCTTCACATTCAATTGACTTAAAAACAGTGCACATTACAGGGTTTAATATATCGCCAAGTGGCAAATAATGTTTACCAATCTGTTCTGCCGTTAACCCTCTTAAGTGTTCACTTCCCAGGCGCTAGTGTATGTTCATCCTCTTACACCACCCTCCACACTATGTATATGTTCTTACATCACCCTCCACACTATGTTTATGTCCTTACATCACCCTCCACACTATGTTTATGTTCTTACATCACCCTCCACACTATGTATATGTTCTTACACCACAATCCACACTATGTATATGTTCTTACACCACCCTCCACACTATGTATATGTTCTTACATCACCCTCCACACTATGTATATGTTCTTACACTACCCTCCACACTATGTTTATGTCCTTACATCACCCTCCACACTATGTTTATGTTCTTACATCACCCTCCACACTATGTATATGTTCTTACACCACAATCCACACTATGTATATGTTCTTACATCACCCTCCACACTATGTATATGTTCTTACATCACCCTCCACACTATGTATATGTTCTTACACCACCCTCCACACTATGTATATGTTCTTACATCACCCTCCACACTATGTATATGTTCTTACACCACCCTCCACACTATGTTTATGTCCTTACATCACCCTCCACACTATGTTTATGTTCTTACATCACCCTCCACACTATGTATATGTTCTTACACCACAATCCACACTATGTATATGTTCTTACATCACCCTCCACACTATGTATATCTTTTTACATCACCCTCCACACTATGTATATGTTCTTACATCACACTCCACACTATGTATATGTTCTTACATCACCCTCCACACTATGTATATGTTCTTACATCACCCTCCACACTATGTATATGTTCTTACATCACCCTCCACACTATGTATATGTCCTTACATCACCCTCCAAACTATATATATGTTCTTACATCACCCTCCACACTATGTATATGTTCTTACATCACCCTCCACACTATGTATATGTTCTTACATCACCCTCCACACTATGTATATGTTCTTACATCCCCTTAAACACTATTTTTATGTTCTTACATCACCCTCCACACTATGTATATGTTCTTACACCACCCTCCACACTATGTATATGTTCTTACATCACCATCCACACTATGTATATGTTCTTACATCACCCTCCACACTATGTATATGTTCTTACACCACCCTCCACACTATGTATATGTTCTTACATCACCCTCCACACAATGTATATGTTCTTACACCACCCTCCACACTATGGATATGTTCTTACATCACCCTCCACACTATGTATATGTTCTTACATCACACTCCACACTATGTATATGTTCTTACATCACACTCCACACTATGTATATGTTCTTACATCACCCTCCACACTATGTATATGTTCTTACATCACCCTCCACACTATGTATATGTTCTTACATCACCCTCCACACTATGTATATGTTCTTACATCACCCTCCACACTATGTATTGTTCTTACATCACCTCCACACTATGTATATGTTCTTACATCACCCTCCACACTATGTATATGTTCTTACATCACCTCCACACTATGTATATGTTCTTACATCACCCTCCACACTATGTATATGTTCTTTCATCACCCTCCACACTATGATATGTTCTTACAGTCACCCTCCACACTATGTATATGTTCTTACATCACCCTCACACTATGTGTTGCTTACATCACCCTCCACACTATGTATATGTTCTTACATCACCTTAAACACTATGTTTATGGTCTTACATCCCCTCCACACTATGTATATGTTCGTACACCACCCTCCACTATGTATATGTTCTTACATCACCCTCCACACTATGTATATGTTCTTACATCACCCTCCACACTATGTATATGTTCTTACACCACCCTCCACACTATGTTATATGTTCTTACATCACCCTCCACACATGTATTGTTCTTACATCACCTCCACACTATGTTTATGTTCTTACATCACCCTCCACACTATGTATATGTTCTTACATCACTCTTCACACTATGTATATGTTCTTACATCACCCTCCACACTATGTATATGTTCTTACATCACCCTCAACACTATGTATATGTTCTTACACCACCCTCCACACTATGTATATGTTCTTACATCACTCTCCACACTATGTATATGTTCTTACATCACCCTCCACACTATGTATATGTTCTTACATCACCCTCCACACTATGTATATGTTCTTACATCACCTTAAACACTATGTTTATGATCTTACATCACCCTCCACACTATGTATATGTTCTTACATCACCCTCCACACTATGTATATGTTCTTACATCACACTCCACACTATGTATATGTTCTTACATCACCCTCCACACTATGTATATGTTCTTACATCACCCTCCACACTATGTATATGTTCTTACATCACCCTCCACACTATGTATATGTTCTTACATCACCCTCCACACTATGTTTATGTTCTTACATCACCCTCCACACTATATATATGTTCTTACATCACCCTCCACACTATGTATATGTTCTTACATCACCTTAAACACTATGTTTATGGTCTTACATCACCCTCCACACTATGTATATGTTCTTACACCACCCTCCACGCTATGTATATGTTCTTACATCACCCTCCACACTATGTATATGTTCTTACATCACCCTCCACACTATGTATATGTTCTAACACCACCCTCCACACTATGTATATGTTCTTACATCACCCTCCACACTATGTATATGTTCTTACACCACCCTCCACACTATGTATATGTTCTTACATCACCCTCCACACTATGTATATGTTCTTACATCACCCTCCACACTATGTATATGTTCTTACATCATCCTCCACACAATGTATATGTTCTTACATCATCCTCCACACTATGTATATGTTCTTACATCACCCTCCACACTATGTATATGCTCTTACATCATCCTCCACACTATGTATATGTTCTTACATCACCCTCCACACTATGTATATGTTCTTACATCACCCTTCACACTATGTTTATGTTCTTACATCACCCTCCACACTATGTATATGTTCTTACATCACCCTCCACACTATGTATATGTTCTTACATCACCCTCCACACTATATGTTCTTACATCACCCTCCACACTATGTATATGTTCTTACATCACCATCCACACTATGTATATGTTCTTACATCACCCTCCACACTATGTATATGTTCTTACATCACCCTCCACACTATGTATATGTTCTTACATCACCCTCCACACTATGTATATGTTCTTACATCACCCTCCACACTATGTATATGTTCTTACATCACCATCCACACTATGTATATGTTCTTACATCACCCTCCACACTATGTATATGTTCTTACATCACCCTCCACACTATGTATATGTTCTTACATCACCCTACATACACACACACACAGACACACACACACATATAAGGTACATATCAACTAGTCGGTTTAACGGCAAAATTCAGTTATTTTCCATAGGATTTTTTGCCTCATCCACAAACACATTCATGTTTCTTTTTAAATTGCTTCTGGTAAATCATTTATATAAATTACGAAGAGCATGATGGCCACTGCACCAGGAAACATATTTACTCAAAAGTGTGTTAATGCTAGTTAACAGCTGTTGATCCGAAGGATTGGAGCTGCCCTTCGCTTCCTCGGATCGAACCTGATTGCCTACCATTGTCCTGGCGTTGTATGATCCGTACTGGCTTTGCGCTTCCTCTCTCAAGGTGTTAACAGCGATGTATTTCGGTCGCTGCGCGATCCGGAAGAAGATATCCCCGGGTTGCATAACCCCAACCCCTTGCGCCTTAATGCGCGCGACTTTAATAGTGCAGAGTGTGGCCAAAAAATATTGTAATGCAGTTAAATATTCGCGTCGGAGATTGGAAGAGAATCAGAAGAAGCATTCACAAGTCATCACATGGAAACGACTATTCAAATTTCTAAAATTGAAAAAAAGTGATAAATTAGCACATACACACACACACACACACACACACACACACACACACACACACACACACACACACAAACACACACACATATACAAGCACACATACACAAACACACACACAAACACACACACACAAACACACACACACAGTTTCCTCTTGAAGGCTTCTACACAATATTTCTACAACAATATTTCAAATTTCCCAATTTCTTCCTTGAGAATAAGCAAACCAGGACATACAAGACCAAAATCAACCCAGACTTTTTTTTTCTAAGATTTACTAGCGTTTAAGTAACTGAGTGAGTAATTAAGTACTGTTTAGGCTTTGCAGACATAACTTAAACTTTGCACAGAGGTCATTAAGGTACAAAGATTATTTTATGTACATAAAAAGGACATTATGTAGGTTTAACGTGCCAGTAATTAGCACAATAAAACTATCTTGGGTAATCTACAGGGTTTTATCCTAAGTATTATACTGGGTACTATCCTGGGTACTATCCTAGATACTATACTGGGTATTATCCTAGGTACTATCCTGGGAATTATCCTGGTATTATCATGTACTATCCTGGGTACTATCCTTAGTATCATCCTGGTTACTATACTGGATACTATTGTGGGTACTATCCCGGGTACTATCCTGAGTATTATCCTGGTATTATCATGTACTATCCTGGGTATTATCCTGGGTACTATCCTGGTATTATCATGTACTATGCTGGTATTATCCTGCTTACTATCCTGGTATTATCATGTACTATCCTGAGTATTATCCTGGGTACTATCCTGGTATTATCATGTAGTATCCTGGGTATTATCCTGGGTACTATCCTGGTATTATCATGTACTATCCTGGGTATTATCCCGGGTACTATCCTGAGTATTATCCTTGGTACTATCCTGGTATTATAATGTACTATCCTGGGTATTATCCTGGGTACTATCGTGGGTACTATCCTGGGTATTATCATGTACTATCCTTGGTATTATCGTGGTATTATCATGTACTATCCTGGTATTATCATATACTGTCGTGGGTACTATCCTGGATACTATCCTGGCCCTAACATGCACCAGCCATTCAGAAGAGGCAGACTGAAATATATTGAACGTGATGTAAGGGGGAAATCAAAATTTCACGCTCCAAGTCACAAACTAGGCAGATGTACCTAGACACTTGAATCTCCCCTCTGCGCCACCGTACGTCAGAGGATTCTGCAAGTTATCCGAGCCATTCCATGATGCTGGCAACAGGATCAACAACTCTGGTCAGAAGGCTCCTGAAAAATGCCAATCGTTCCTAGAATCTGCCAATCGTTCCTAGAATCCTGCTCTAGTTATCACACACACCAGAGTTGATATTCTGTACCTCGTCAGATGAGGCCTTATCGTCTTATGAACAAAATATAGACGAAAAGTTGAAGTATATTATTATTATTATTATATTATCATTATTATATTTTTATTATTATTACTATTATTATTATCATATTATTATTATTATTATTATCATGTTGTTATTATTATTATTATCATAACTAAGCGCTATACCCATAAGGGTAATGGAAGAAGTACGAAAGAAGGACCGGTTAAAGACCCACCCCCCCTTTCCCCTCGCTTTTGGGACACCTAATTACTCCACGTTTTTCTCTCAAACAGAAAATCTCTCATTAAGGATAATTGTTGAGCATCAACAGTAGGTTGTTGCTTGATGACAGTGTTACCATCATAACAACACTGTGTTGCTTGATGACACAGTGTTACCATCATAACAACACTGTGTTGCTTGATGACACAGTGTTACCATCATAACAACACTGTGTGCTTGATGACACAGTGTTACCATCATAACAACACTGTGTTGCTTGATGACACAGTGTTACCATCATAACAACACTGTGTTGCTTGATGACACAGTGTTACCATCATAACAATACGGTGTTGCTTGATGACACAGTGTTACCATCATAACAACACTGTGTTGCTTGATGACACAGTGTTACCATCATAACAACACTGTGTTGCTTGATGACACAGTGTTACCATCATAACAACACTGTGTTGCTTGATGACACAGTGTTACCATCATAACAATACGGTGTTGCTTGATGACACAGTGTTACCATCATAACAACACTGTGTTGCTTGATGACACAGTGTTACCATCATAACAACACTGTGTTGCTTGATGACACAGTGTTACCATCATAACAACACTGTGTTGCTTGATGACACAGTGTTACCATCATAACAACACTGTGTTGCTTGATGACACAGTGTTACCATCATAACAACACTGTGTTGCTTGATGACACAGTGTTACCATCATAACAACACTGTGTTGCTTGATGACACAGTGTTACCATCATAACAACACTGTGTTGCTTGATATGAGAAAGAGAGAGAGAGTGAGCTAGCACCGCTACACTGCCGACCTGTACACAACACACCTGTTATCTGTTACATGTATTATCTGTTGCATCTGTTATCTGTTACCTTTATGTCACATCTGCTATCTGTTACATCTGTTATTTGTTACATCTATTACCTATTATATCTGTTACCTTTGTTATCTGTTACATCTGTTATGTTACATCTGTTACCTCTGTTATCTGTTACATCTGTTACACCGGCTAATAGCTCCTAGGATCATCGCCCCGCGGCCAGGTCTCCTAAATTACAAATTAAATATTAAATGAAAAGAAACCATGAAAATTACACAGGAGAGCAAAGTGCACACCGAATGTTCGTGGAATTTTTGTCAGGATTTCCCTGCCGTCTTATATGTTGACAAGACGGTAAGAAAACACCAGCATCCTGCCAGAGTGCACAACATTTATCAGGCTTTTGCTTCACACTGACAAGAAAAGGGCGACGGTACAAACCAGGATGGTTGTTGTCTACTGTTATGCAGGTTACTGTATTCACAATACAAGCACCTTACATTATACACTTCACGTTAATGCAGTAACCTGCATAACATCTACCAAACAACCTAGATAGCGACGGCAGCACCTTCTATGTGTCTTAATTATTCTGTGGAGAAGAAGAGCGGACACTGGAGTTATCCCACAGTCATTAAAAATCACTGGTATTGCCCCACTCCAAGACGGTGGCAGTAAAACAGCTGAAAAAATAGAAGTCTCTGGTGTTAAGACAGACATGATGACGTGTAGTGAAGACCAACAGGACAAGTGAGACATCAAGGCGGTCAGACATCCGTCAAGTTCTGAACAGGTTCACAGCACTTGAAGTGTCACGAACTGACACTTCAGGTGCTGTGAAAATGTCAGTTTCTTAATGGATCATTTATTTTTCATTTGTCATCGGATTTGTCGGCCACAACGGAGTTTTTAAGGTCACTTCGGTGAACCAGCTGCCTCCCACACAACGTGGACACCAGTTCCAGTCCTCTCTTTAATACTCCCTTCAAGGGAAGAATTAGGGGCCTTGATGCTGAAGTGCTCTTGATCCAGGGAGTTCGAGGTACCCTACCTATCCTCTTATCAAACCTGATTAGCTCCTCCCTCAGTCCCCAGATGCTGTGGTGCCAGATGCGCTGCGTCTCATCACTACCTTAAGGTGTCCGCTTCATTCCATGTAAAATAGGGGTGATTTACTTGATAGTTACCTGTGAAATGTTTCGACAGGTTTCCTATCCTGCGGCCGGATCCGAAGCCAGACCAAGGACTAGGCCTATGGCTAGGCCTACAACAACATCAACAACCACAACAATACGAACATCAGCAAAAACAGCACCAGCAGTAACAACAAGAACAACAACGTAAACTGGGTCATGAGAGCAAACACAACCTGACAACACAAAGTCCATTTAAAGTCAATCGCATCAATTAATATAATTAAAACACTGTCTGTCTGACACTCTTACCCTCCTTCTCTCTCTCTCTCTCTCTCTCTCTCTCTCTCTCTCTCTCTCTCTCTCTCCGGAACATGGCCCGGTTCCTCGTGGTGTTCTACCTCGCTGAAACATCATGTGTAAATCTCCAATAGGCTCACCCAGCTCTCTCTCCTCGCCCAATCCTGCCTTCCCTAGGGGTCCTACGATCCAGCAAGATCCTCTGGGAAGGGTTGCAGATAGGATCCTTGGCAGGATGAAGTGGATGAAGGGCTCCCCTCTGCTCAGGGGGAGTCTTAGGCCGGCTCACAGAAAAATACACAAACAGGAGTTTTTACATTCCAGGTTGTAATGTTCGAACTTATCTTTGACTTGCTCAGTAGTTCGTTCACTTCTAGAGAATGTCCTGAACTAAATACCCGTCCACATGGCTGTCTTGGATACTGATGTCAGTAGATGGTAGTTGTTGTCTCGAACAGGTTGTGTGCTGCTGTGCCTTGATTGTGTCCAGTTTTGTCTAGTAGTCTGGCAGTGGTGTCAGAAGTGCTACTTCCTTGTTCAGGCTGCCATTACTCGAGCTGCTATCCGCTGCCGTCCGCTTTCCTTCTAAAGTGCCATGGCTAATGTGAAGTATTTACGCTTCTTTGTGGATGAGGCAGAGACGTCAATCTGTTTCCTCGTGGAACTTGTCTCTAAAGTTGTGGTGTATTGTGGGTTATTAGTAACTAGACTGGCGGTGAACAATGGAATGCTATTAATCCTGAGATAATTATTTACCAGTGTCGTCCTCATTTTGGGTGCAATCATGTGAGCAATTATCCCATGATCACATCTGTAAACTTTTGCCTTTGCAAAATCCAAGTACACCAAATCTGCGTTTTGAATTTTTTTTCAACGTCTCCGAAATTCTGCCATAGTATTTTAGTAGTTTGTGGCAAGCATGATCTTCCCGGTCAAAATCCATACTGGTTTGGGTTGTGCAATTTCTACTGTTCCAAAAATTTGTAATTTGCCATCTCATCGCCCTTTCGAAGGCTTTTATTGATGTGCGATGTCGGACCAGTGGTCTGTAATTATTGGCCAGTGCTCTCCTGCTTCCTTTATGTAAATGAACTATATCTGCACTTTTTAAGACCTCGAAGACTTTCCCACAGATCTAAGATCTTTCTCCAAAGGATTCTGAGTGTTCGTGCTAGTGGTATTTTGCACTTCTTTGTAAATAAGGAATTCCGTGAATCCAGTCCAGGTGTTACATGAGTCGACATGATTTCGAATTTTGCAAGATTAGTGCCTGTGTTAGTTATATAATCTGTGTGGTCTACAGAGGCAATGAATTTTTTTTCTTCTATTCTCCACCTTGCTTTCGTTTAGTGGATTGCTGAACACTGATTCATGTTGATCTCTTATAATTTCCCTCATTACCTCTTCATAGTCCAGTACTACAGGTAGTTCTTCACTTGGGTTTTGAATGTGTAGAAATATCTGGGGTTTCTTGCAATATACCTTTGACAAGTTTCATGAGTCTTACTACTCTCGGGGCCCGGCCATGGGCCAGGCTCGTATCCAGGCAAAATTAGTTCTCTGGTATGTATCTAAGAACATAAGAACATAAGAATAGAGGAACACTGCAGAAGGCCTACTGGCCCATACAAGGCAAAACCAACCACCACTACCTAAGAATTTACTCCTGTACTCACGACACTAATCAAACCCAGCCCCTCCCAGTCATAGATTTGTCCAATCTCTTTTTAAAGCCACCCAAGGTCCCAGCCTCTATCACCCTACTCGGAAGATTGTTCCACGCATCTACAACTCTGTTCGAAAACCAGTACTTGCCTATGTCCTTTCTAAATCTAAATCTATCCAATTTAAATCCGTTATTTCTGGTTCTTACTTGGTTCGATATCCTCAGTATTTTATTAATATCTCCTTTGTTTATGCCCATCATCCACTTGTACACCTCGATGATATCTCCCCTCATTCTACGTCTCTCCAAAGAGCTATCGTGCTTCCAGGAATTATTTCTGATACAGCTTTATGATTGACCATCTTCCATTTTATGGTGTAGGGTTCTCAAGACTGTCTAGGCAACTAAGCATCTGGGTATCTTTAATGAAGACGTTTCGCCATCCAGTGGCTTTATCAATACAAATTCTAGGACATAAGTTGAAGACAGTAGAACTATAAACAGAAGATGAGGTAATCAGTCCCTCGGCCTTGGAGTTGGTGTGAAGAATCTGTAGGCAAGAAGGGTGGCGTTTATATACTGACGTCAGGTGAAAAGGGGACGGGTAGCAGGCGAAGGCATTGTCACTGGTAGGCGGGATTCCCCAGTGGAAGTAGGTCATACCCAAGGGACGGGTTAGTAGTGAAGAAAGTTGTGGAGATGTCCTCTGAACCAAGATTCCATGATGTTACATTGATGGCGAAACGTCTACATTAAAGATACCCAGATGTTGCACATATGTCTAATTTTCATTTTGTCGGTATTGTATACCATTCATGAACAACTATTTATCTATCTTCCCCTTCTTTAGGTTATCTAAACACTTTCTCTTTCTCCTCTTCCTCCTCTTTTTCCTCTTCCTCTTTCTCCTCCTCCTCCTCCTTCTCCATCACAGAGTCAAAGCCCATCTAAACCCCGGTGCTGAGGCGAGAACACGGTCGCCTTCCTACACCCCACACGGCCGCCCCCACCAAAGGGGCCGCCCTTTCCCCTCCACCCCAACAGACGCTCCAACATCTTTCCTTCATTACAATGCTGGTGGCCCCAGCACGTTTCCTTCTTCGTAATACTAGTGGCCCCAACATGTTTCCTTCATTATAATGCTGGTAACCGCAACACGTTTCCTACGCTGTGTAGTGGTGATAGTAATGGAGGATAGACAGTAATAGTAGCGATAGTAAAAGTAAGAAAATAAGTGGTAGTAACAGTAAAATACTAGTAGTCACAATGTAACCACATTAAGAGTTCAACAACACAAACTACTCAAACTTCTACCACAAAATGAAAACGATGTTAATTTTGGTGGTGAAAACAGAGGTAATTAAGCTAACTAGAATCAGTAGTTGGGTAATTATAAGAGTTTCCCCACGCGCGTCCTCACTAATAAGATGACACTAATTTAAAATTAGGCCATTTCCAGAGAGCGGAAATAAAATTAACGTTAATGCAAGGGAGATAGAAGCATATATGAGCCCTGCGTTCTACCAGACTTGTTACAGAGACCTCGGAGAGGAATTCCCAAACCTACCAACACACACACACACTGGCTCGGGTTGTTAGCGGGAGCCATCAACTGCGACTCCTAGACTGCAAATCTATACGGAGACCTCCCGTCACCACAACGAAGACTGGAGACCTCCCGTCACCACAACGAAGACTGGAGACCTCCCGTCACCACAACAAACACCAGAGATTTCCCGTCACCATAACGAAGACCAGAGTGTAGATCTTCACACCAATACCAGTTGAGGAGAAGCTCTTTATTAAGTCGATGATAAAGCTCTCTATAGAGCGAAACATCGTCACCATCTTGCTCTACTTGCTACACAGACTCCCCAATAATCGAAGGTACCTAGACCCCTACACTGCCTCGGTATCCCTTCAGGGTTTGACACTTATGAGGCCTGGTCACAGACCGGGCCGCAGGGGCGTTGACCCCTGGAACTCTCTCCAGGTATGCTCCAGGTATGAACGCAAGAGTTTCGGCAGGATACCTCCAATGAAAAGCGGAGAAGCGATGAGAACCCATTACTGGGAATTAAAGTTAACCCCTCAGCCATTCAGTGTATACACACCTTTCGGTGTATATACACCGTGAGACACCTCTCAGCGCTATACACACCGCCCGGTGTGTATCAAAGGTGTACAGTAGGTTAAACACAGGATTTTACATTCCATTACAGAGTTAAACAGTTCCATTATACAGATATACACACTATTACAATTACACAATAACAAAGTCTATTACACAATCATAAAGTCTATTATGCAATTACAGTCTATTAAACCATAAAAAAATGTTATATACATTTATCTGTGATAAGTTATGTAAATTCACCCTGAAAATACCCTCTCTTACCCCCCCATCCAGAAAAAAAACCCAGTGTGATATATATGCAGTGGGCTCCAGTGGAGTGTTCCACTGCAAACTATCTTTTAGCTGTAGTTTGAATGCGCTAATTGGACGTGTAGCTTTATAATTAGCTTTATCGGAAAGTTCCCATTTAGAACGAGATTATATTTGCTTCGTAATATTCAACGTTATACAGACAGCCTCGTCGAGTCTGTGGGAGTTATTATTATTGTGATGGTGAAAGTTATTATTTATGTGAGAGTGAAAGTTATTATTTATGTGAGAGTGAAAGTTATTATTTATGAGATAAAGTTATTATTAATGTGATCCTGAAAGACGTCAGTATAATCTGCACATATTTCAGAAAGTTACTCGCACCGACTCACTGCCAGTTTCAGTTATTTGTTTCAGCTATTTGTTTCATAGTTACTCTGTACTTCAGAACCTTTACCTTTCGTGAGTTTCAAGAATCTTTCTACTCCCGGAGCCCGGCCATGGGCCGGGTTGCTTGGTGCTAGCCTGGTCAACCAGGCTGTTGCTGCTGGTGGCCCCTCTGCCCCACATATCCATCACAGCTTTGTTGATCTGGCACCTGGGAAGTTATCACCACTGAATTTCTTGAAGAAGCTGAAGCTGAATATGTAATCTTGCTAATTATACGCACCGCTTACTCAAGAATTTATAAATATAGATAGGTAGAGATAAGCATCTTGTTTCTAAAATCTGGCCAACTCAACCTCGCACCACAAGTAATGAAACGTTCAGATTTCAACGTTGCCTGTGTTATTCTCGCATACCTCGTTGCCAGACATAGTGTGTGGTCTTTTTTTATACTTGGTAAGTTAAATGTGTTAAATATATATGCAAATATATGAAAATATATTTTAAATATAAGCAATCTAAGGTAACAAAACCTCTCCTGACCTACCTTCCTTCCTTCCTAGTCACGTCTACCTCCCTCTCTCCTTCCTCCTACCCATTCTCCCTTTTCCTCTTTTCCCTGCCTTTTCCCTGTTTTCCTTTCCTCCTCCTCCTCCTCATTCAGACACTGTATTACTTCCAGAAATTTTTGGTAGTTATTCTGCGCTGCTGTGTATCTAACAGCCTCTCACGTGGGCCTTTAAGATGTGTGTGTGTGTGTGTGTGTGTGTGTGTGTGTGTATGTATGTATGTGTGTATGTGTATGTGTGTGTGTGTGTATGTGTGTGTGTGTGTATGCGTGTCCTCCTGGAGGACAGGAGGGTTAAGGGAGACATGATAACATAAAATACTGCGAGGAATTGACAAGGTGGACAGAGACAGGATGTTCCAGAGATGGGACACAGAAACAAGGGGTCACAACTGGAAGTTGAAGACTCAGATGAATCAAAGGGATGTCAGGAAGCATTTCTTCAGTCATAGAGTTGTCAGGAAGTGGAATAGTCTAACAAGTGACGTAGTGGAGGCAGGATTCATACATAGTTTTAAGACCAGGTTTGATAAAGCTCATGGAGCAGGGAGAGAGGACCTAGTAGTGTTCAGTGAACAGGCGGGGCCAGGAGTTATGACTCGACCCCTGCAACCACAATTAGGTGGGTACGCACGCAAGCACACACACACACACGTTTGTGTAGGGGGTTAAAATATTTTAGTGAAACTTTCAGAAAAGCTCTGTAAAGCTCCCTAGCTGGAACCTTCAGTAAAGTTCTCTAAAGCTCACTAGTTAAAACTTTCAGAAAAGTTCTCTAAAGCTCACTAGTTAAAACTTTCAGAAAAGTTCTATAAAGCTCACTAATTAAAAACTTTCAGAAAAGTTCTCTAAAGCTCACTAGCTGGAACCTTCAGTAAAGTTCTCTAAAGCTCACTAGTTAAAACTTTCAGAAAAGTTCTCTAAAGCTCACTAGTTAAAACTTTCAGAAAAGTTCTCTAAAGCTCACTAATTAAAAACTTTCAGAAACGTTCTCTAAAGCTCACTAATTAAAAACTTTCAGAAAAGTTCTCTAAAGCTCACTAGCTGGAACCTTCAGTAAAGTTCTCTAAAGCTCACTAGTTAAAACTTTCAGTAAAGTTCTCTAAAGCTCACTAGTTAAAACTTTCAGAAAAGTTCTCTAAAGCTCACTAGTTAAAAACTATCAGAAAAGCTCTGTAAAGCTCCCTAGCTGGAACCTTCAGTAAAGTTCTCTAAAGCTCACTAGTTAAAACTTTCAGAAAAGTTCTCTAAAGCTCACTAATTAAAAACTTTCAGAAAAGTTCTCTAAAGCTCACTAGCTGGAACCTTCAGTAAAGTTCTCTAAAGCTCACTAGTTAAAACTTTCAGTAAAGTTCTCTAAAGCTCACTAGTTAAAACTTTCAGAAAAGTTCTCTAAAGCTCACTAGTTAAAAACTATCAGAAAAGCTCTGTAAAGCTCACTAGCTGGAACCTTCAGTAAAGTTCTCTAAAGCTCACTAGTTAAAAACTTTCAGAAAAGTTCTCTAAAGCTCACTAGCTGGAACCTTCAGTAAAGTTCTCTAAAGCTGACTAGTTAAAAACTTTCAGAAAAGTTCTCTAAAGCTCACTAGCTGGAACCTTCAGTAAAGTTCTCTAAAGCTCACTAGTTAAAAACTTTCAGAAAAGTTCTCTAAAGCTCACTAGCTGGAACCTTCAGAAAAGCTCTCTTCAGCTCACTAGTTTTCATTCAATATTCACTCAGACTTTCCTCTTCCTACTTTTCCTGCGCCTCATTTCTCTTTATTTTCCTCTTGATTACACTGCCTTCCTCATTTCATCACATTCTTCGCATTTCCATGAATTCTCTTTCTCTTGTTGCTGCTATTGTTGTAACCCCTGCTGCTGCTGCTGCTGCTGTTGCTACTGCTGCTGTTGCTACTGCTACTGCTGCTGTTGCTACTGCTGCTGTTGCTACTGCTGCTACTGCTGCTGTTGCTACTGCTGCTGTTGCTACTGCTGCTGTTGCTACTGCTGCTGTTGCTACTGCTGCTGTTGCTACTGCTGCTGTTGCTACTGCTGCTGCTGCTGCTGTTGCTACTGCTGCTGTTGTTATTGCTGACATTATAACTGACGCTGCTGCTGTTGCTACTGCTGCTGTTGCTACTGCTTCTGTTGCTACTGCTGCTGTTGCTACTGCTGCTGTTGCTACTGCTGCTGTTGCTACTGCTGCTGTTGCTACTGCTGCTGTTGCTACTGCTGCTGCTGTTGTTATTGCTGACATTATAACTGACGCTGCTGCTGTTGCTACTGCTGCTGTTGCTATTGCTGCTGTTGCTGTTGCTACTGCTGCTGTTGCTGTTACTACTGATGTTGCTACTGATGTTGTTGCTACTGATGTTGTTGCTACTGATGTTGTTGCTACTGATGTTGTTGCTACTGATGTTGTTGCTACTGATGTTGTTGCTACTGATGTTGTTGCTACTGATGTTGTTGCTACTGCTGCTGTTTTTGTTGCTAACATTGTAACTGACGCTGCTGGTGTTGCTACTGGTACTGTTGCTACTGCTGCTGTTGCTATTGCTGCTGTTGCTACTGCTGCTGTTGCTACTGCTACTGATGTTGCTACTGCTGCTGTTGCTGTTGCTACTGCTGCTATTGTTGTTGCTGACATTGTAACTGACGCTGCTGCTTTTGCTACTGCTGCTGTTGCTACTGCTGCTGTTGCTACTGCTGTTGATACTGCTGCTGTTGATACTGCTGCTGCTGTTGATACTGCTGCTGCTGTTGCTACTGCTGCTGCTACTGCTGCTGTTGTTGTTGTTGCTGCTGCTGCTGGTGGGCTACCCCCAGGCTGCAGTACTCTCTCTGCCTCTGCTGCTCTCTCGACAATCTGAATCCGACTCCTCTCTCTCTCTCTCTCTCTCTCTCTCTCTCTCTCTCTCTCTCTCTCTCTCTCTCTCTCTCTCTCTCTCTCAAATATATCACGTTTGCTTAACCTCTTGTTTGTTTGCTTGTTTAGTTTTCTTCCTCTCTGTCTTGTTTACTTGCTTCCTTACTCGTCTGCTCGGTTGGGTAGCTTCTTTTATTTGTTTACTTGCTTGTTTCGTTGCTTGGCTGTGCACTTGCTTAGTTTCTCTCTTGCCTGTTAAGATGTTTTCTTTGCCTGTTACGTTGTTCACTTGTTCATTGCTTGCTTGTTTACTGTTTTATTTTTAATTTCTTTATTGTTTTATGGCTTCATTTCTTGCCCCTTTTCTCACCTGTTTCTATCATTCAGGTATGTTAGGGCTATACAGGGTGAATGTATGTTAGGGCTATACAGGGTGAATGTATGTTAGGGCTATACAGGGTGAATGTATGTTAGGGTTATACAGGGTGAATGTATGTTAGGGCTATACAGGGTGAATGTATGTTAGGGCTATACAGAGTGAATGTATGTTAGGTTTATACAGGGTGAATGTATGTTAGGGCTATACAGGGTGAATGTATGTTAGGGCTATACAGGGTGAATGTATGTTAGGGCTATACAGAGTGAATGTATGTTAGGGTTATACAGGGTGAATGTATGTTAGGGCTATACAGGGTGAATGTATGTTAGGGCTATACAGGGTGAATGTACGTTAGGGCTATACAGGGTGAATGTATGTTAGGGCTATACAGGGTGAATGTATGTTAGGGCTATACAGAGTGAATGTATGTTAGGGTTATACAGGGTGAATGTATGTTAGGGCTATACAGGGTGAATGTATGTTAGGGCTATACAGGGTGAATGTACGTTAGGGCTATACAGAGTGAATGTATGTTAGGGCTATACAGGGTGAATGTATGTTAGGGATATACAGGGTGAATGTATGTTAGGGATATACAGGGTGAATGTATGTTAGGGATATACAGGGTGAATGTATGTTAGGGCTATACAGGGTGAATGTATGTTAGGGCTATACAGGGTGAATGTATGTTAGGGCTATACAGAGTGAATGTATGTTAGGGTTATACAGGGTGAATGTATGTTAGGGATATACAGGGTGAATGTATGTTAGGCTATACAGGGTGAATGTATGTTAGGGCTATACAGGGTGAATGTATGTTAGGGCTATACAGGGTGAATGTACGTTAGGGCTATACAGGGTGAATGTATGTTAGGGCTATACAGGGTGAATGTATGTTAGGGATATACAGGGTGAATGTATGTTAGGGATATACAGGGTGAATGTATGTTAGGGATATACAGGGTGAATGTATGTTAGGGCTATACAGGGTGAATGTATGTTAGGGCTATACAGGGTGAATGTATGTTAGGGCTATACAGGGTGAATGTATGTTAGGGCTATACAGGGTGAATGTATGTTAGGGTTATACAGGGTGAATGTATGTTAGGGCTATACAGGGTGAATGTACGTTAGGGCTATACAGGGTGAATGTATGTTAGGGCTATACAGGGTGAATTTATGTTAGGGCTATACAGGGTGAATGTATGTTAGGGCTATACAGGGTGAATGCATGTTAGGGCTATACAGTGAATGTATGTTAGGGCTATATAGCTATGACAGACTACCCTGAAGAAGTTCCACAACTTCTCCAGGTTCTCAATCGCGCACGCACTGCCGTCGCGTTAGATGGCGAGTCCATGGGTCTGACCCCGCTTATGTCTCACCATATTCCGCTTGATAAAGGTACTAAACCCATTTACGTGCCTGCGTATCGTTTGCCGCATGCGCAAAGAGTGTTTGCTGACGAACTCATTGCAAAGATGCTCCGCGATGGAGTTATCGAGGAGTCCATTTCCCCGTGGAATGCCCCTCTAATCCTAGTTCCCAAGAAAGATGGAACATGGCGTCCTGTTATAGATTACAGGAAGCTGAATGCCTGTACCATCCCAGACCGATTTCCATTGCCAGTTCTGAATGACCTGTTACAGAACATTGGCGATAACAAGGTCTTTTCGACTCTTGATCTTCTTCAAGGGTTTTGGCAGATCCCTCTTGATGACCAAAGCAAAGAACTAACAGCGTTCTCTACGCCTACTGGTCATTATCAGTTCAAGAGAATGCCCTTCGGCTTGCGTGGAAGCCCAATCACGTTCAGTCGTCTAATGACAACGATTTTCCGTACTCTCCTAGGTGGCACGCTCATGGTCTACCTAGACGATCTCATTGTGATGTCCCAAGATGTTCCTACTCATCTCGTAAAGCTTGAGCGGGTACTGGAAAAACTAGCCAAGGCTAATCTTAAGGTGAAGCTTTCTAAATGCCAGTTCCTTAAGCAGGAAATAAAGTTTCTGGGCCACGTAGTGACTCAGAGCGGCATCAAGACAGACGAGTCTAAAATCTCGGCTGTGCGAAAGTTCCCTAGACCTACGACGGCGGATACTGTCCGCTCCTTCGTAGGCCTAGCCGGATTCTACCGCACCTTCATAGCCGGTTTCTCCACCTTAGCTGCACCCTTGACGCAGCTCCTTAAGAAAGATGTTCCCTTTGAGTGGACGTGTGACCAAGAAAGAGCTTTCGTCACACTTAAGAATAGGTTAACATCAGCCCCAGTCCTTAGGTTCCCTGATTTCACCAAAGCCTTCACCTTGACGACAGATGCCAGCAAAGTTGGCATCGGTGCAGTCTTGTCGCAGGAATCTAATGGTAAGCAACAGCCAATAGCTTATGCTAGCCGTGTTCTTACCAAAGCTGAAGTCAATTACTCTGTGACAGAGCTAGAAGCCTTAGCCATCGTCTGGGCTTTGAACCATTTCAGAGACATTATTTACCAGTATCCTATCAAGATTTACACGGATCATCTGCCGTTATTATCCCTTTTTGCAAACAAGAATCTCTCTGGGAAACATGCTCGGTGGTCTCTCACCTTTAACGACTACAATCCCGAAATCTGCTATGTACCGGGTAAGCAAAATGTCGTGGCTGACGCCTTGTCGAGGCATATAGCCTTTGTCAGTGCAGACAACTCGTTCTCCGTCGAGGACCTAGAGAGAGCCCAACGGCAGGACCCGGTGTGGTCACCAGTCCTTCGATTCCTAACCAAGGAGGACGTTGGCCCGCGAGTCAAGTCGCCCGTTCCGCTGACAGACTTAGTGGTCAATCAAGGAGTACTGTGTCGTGTAGCTCGACTAGTGGACCCCGGCAGAGCCGTACACCAACTGGTGATACCGGAGTCCCTGGTGCCCGCGACTCTCAAGTTGATCCACGATGTCCCAGGCGCAGCGCACCCCGGGAAGGACCGCAGCATCAAACAGGCTAGAATGAAATATTTCTGGCCTAAGATGGCAGCGGAAATTGCCAAGTATGTACACCAGTGTGTCGTTTGCTTACAACACAAGGGTACTGTCACGGGTCCCAATCCCATTCTGAAGTATCCCATTACAAAGGAGCCCTGGGAGAGAACTTCTGTCGACCTGTTGACGAATTTCTCGACCTCGGAGAAGGGTAATAAACACCTGCTTGTAATGGTAGATAACTTGACGCGGTACTGCGAGTTAGTACCCATCCCTGACAAAACGGCAGAGACAGTCGCAAATGCTTTCCGTGAGCGTATCGTTCTCCGTCATACCTGCCCACGTGTTCTCCTGTCAGACAATGGGTCGGAGTTCATAAATGCCACAATGAAGGACCTTTGTTCCAGGTTTGACATTCACCAAGCACCAGTAGCTCCACGTCACCCGGCGAGTAATGGTCTTGCTGAACGTACAAACCGCAAAGTTCTGGAGGTGCTCAGAGTAACTGTTAATCCGAGTTGTACTACATGGGATGACGCTATTCCAGATGTTCAGTGTACATTGAACTCTTCCCTCAACAGCTCGATTGGCGAGACACCCCATTTTGCCTTATACGGCTATGATAAGCGTTTACCGTACGAAATCCTGTTTGCTCCACCTAGCCCAAACTATGACGCCAATAACACCGGTATAGTTAAGATGCGGACCACACAGCTTGTTTTCCAGCGAGTACGTGAGAACCTAATAAAAGCCACGGATAGGTTCACGTCTGATCGCAACGCCCACGCTAAGGAAAGTAAGGTGGAACCAGGTTGCAAAGTTATGTTGCTCAACCCGACGCAGACCCCTGGTATGCATAAACTTGTCCCCAAGTTTGTCGGACCTTACCGTGTCCTACGACAGCTCCGCGGCAATAAGTTCGAGGTGAGGGAGATAGCTACCGGAACTATCAGAGAAGCTCACCTTGACCACATGAAGTATATTGATCATGTGCAAGCTGAAGCAGAGCTGGAATCGCGGGCATTGCAAAACCACAATCAGACTCAAACTAGTGCCAACCCGTCTAGTTCTTCACCCGCTATCCCTACGACAGATGACAGTCCTGTAAGGCTCCATACTTATGGCCTGAGACCCCGGACAGCAGTACATTTCTGTGACATTGACATACCTACTGACTTGTCCGACTCCTACGCTAGCTACGCTAATTGTTTGCTTGCAGAAATGGGGATTAATGCGCACACATTGTATAGTTAGTAAATAATGGAGTCAGGGTGGACAACACCATGTAAATACGTAAAATTTATTCTTAGAGGGTACCCGTAGTATAATGAATTCCATGGAAATAATGTTATAGTGAGTATGTGCATCCAGTGTGTCTTGTAAAGCCTGTATAGAGGCAAGGGCAATATCGCCTTTTTGAGTTAAATGTCACACCTTAGGAAATGCTACTGTCAGTCATTGTTTGCAGATGTGAGGATGCTACAGCGCTCATGGATGTGCAGTCAAGTTGACGTCTGGCCCTGTGGACAACCTGTATATAGAAGACTCTAGTTCCTGTGTCAGCGTTGGCTTGTTCTGTCCTCTGTCCAGCTGTGCGGGCAGGCCGATTTTCTCTTCCCCGACTCACGTAGGGGGAGAGTTTTTTTTCGGCCTGCACCGGCAATTTCCTATTGTAAATGTCAGGTGACCGGAAGCCAGTTTCCCCTGGGTAACCTTGCTTGCTTGTTTACACCTTCGTGCCCGCCAGTATTGTCGTGTCGAGACGACACACGGTAGGTGGCCAAGCGGATGTAAACAGCCTACCCAGAGGCTGTTTCAAACTGCGCGGCACTATGGTGCTGCCCTCTATAGGCCTATCAAGGTCGGGCTGGTCAGCCATGCTTCTCTCTCATTTACACGGCCTACCTCACTGAAGCAGCATCTCCCCCTACGAACTGGCTCCCGGTCCCCTCGCACTCTGTCCCCGTGTATTCCTACACCTTGCCATTAATAAACTGAGTCTAGTCATCGGCCGTATCTCTGCACCTACGCTACCATTCTACTGCCCAAAGTAAGCAGCCAAGAAGTTAGACTTAACAACTAACACACACACACACCTACCACACACACACACACACCTACCACACACACACACACACCTACCACACACACACACAACTAACACACACACACACACACAAACAGAACGGCTGGTAAACCATACTTGACATCCACCATACTTGACATCCATCATACTTGACATCCACCATACTTGACATCCACCATACTTGACATCCACCATACTTGACATCCACCATACTTGACATCCACCATACATGACATCCACCATACATGACATCCACCATACATGACATCCACCATACATGACAACCACCATACTTGACATCCACCATACATGACATCCACCATACTTAACATCCACCATACATGACATCCACCATACATGACATCCACCATACTTAACATCCACCATACATGACATCCACCATACATGACATCCACCATACTTGACATCCACCATACTTGACATCCACCATACATGACATCCACCATACTTGACATCCACCATACATGACATCCACCATACATGACATCCACCATACTTGACATCCACCATACTTGACATCCACCATACATGACATCCACCATACTTGACATCCACCATACATGACATCCACCATACATGACATCCACCATACTTGACATCCACCATACTTGACATCCACCATACATGACATCCACCATACTTGACATCCACCATACATGACATCCACCATACATGACATCCACCATACATGACATCCACCATACATGACATCCACCATACATGACATCCACCATACTTGACATCCACCATACATGACATCCACCATACATGACATCCACCATACTTGACATCCACCATACATGACATCCACCATACATGACATCCACCATACATGACATCCACCATACATGACATCCACCATACATGACATCCACCATACTTGACATCCACCATACATGACATCCACCATACATGACATCCACCATACTTGACATCCACCATACTTGACATCCGCCAGAAGCTTGCGGCCGCTCCTCTCTTACTATATATATATATATTTTAAAGTATTCATTTTTTTCCAGAATTTAGAACAAAATCATAATCGTGGAAAGATGGTGGAGGCAGCCAGGTGGTGGAGGCAGCCAGGAGTCCTGTCACTGCCAGAGTGAGGGAGAGAGTGAGGGAGAGAGTAGAGGGAGAGGGGAAATGCGAGAGGAACTGAGAGAGGGAGGGGGGACGGCGGGTGTGGAGGGGGAATTCTGGTTCAAGCATTATCCACTAAGTTACCTGGTGATGGGGGTTGGAGGGGAGGAAGGAGGGGCGTGGAAGGGGAAGAGAGGAAGTAAGGAGGAGGGGCAAGAAGAGATCGAGGGGGAACAGGGTTGGAGGGATAAAGGGGGGTTAGGGAAGCTGGATTTTTTTTTGTCATGCATTTGACATCGAAGCCAAGGAGGAGGAAGTGAAGTGGTAGAGAAGTGGGAGAGGAGAAATGGGAAGAGGAGGAGAGGAGAGAAAGAAGAGAAGGAAGAAGAGGATGAAGAAAAAGAATAGGAGGAAGAGGAAGATAAAGAAGAGGAGGAAGATGTAAATAGAAAGAGGGCAACTCCGTCTGTCATCTCAAACGCTAGACATAAGTGGTATATACAATTCAGAATTATATATATATATATATATATATATATATATATATATATATATATATATATATATATATATATGAAATTACAATAAAATGCATCGTTGCAAATATGAAAAATACCACTGTGAAAATAAAGAGGAATACCTGAGCTCTTTGATGTTCTTACATGAAGATCTGTGTAAGAACACATCAAAGTGCTCACCTCAGGTATTACTTTATTTTTTTCACCAGAGTATTATATAATATTTGCAATCACACATTTTATTGTATGTATGTATATATATATATATATATATATATATATATATATATATATATATATATATATATATATATATATATATATATACATACATACATACATGATGTTACTTCACCGTCACAGACATCTTATGTGTCACCAGTATCACCGTCTTAGACCACCGTCTACAGTGTACTGTGTCACGCTCAAGACTATGTATTGTTTAACAACTGATTTTATCGCTCAGAACTTAAGTTGGGTGACTGTGCCAGTTACCCACAGTCATGGAGATGAATAATTTGCTCACAATTACGTGGTGTAAATGCATCTTTTTTGTATTTCCAAAAGATATCTTGTGTTGATGTGGTATTTGTGTGGCGTCTTGAAGGGTCCTATGAGGTGGCCTCACAGGCAGAGTGTTTTATTAAGCCACGGAACGGGTGGGGATTGAACTCATCGTGGGGTTCAAACCCCACCCGTACCGTGGTCTGTTTCCAATCGTATTACGATTCCGTGAGTCTCGTGTGATTTAATGCTTTCTTTGTGCCATTTTTGTCTCTTAGTGATGACAAGTTTTGTTGCTCTTCTTTAGACATTTTCAAGATTATCATCGTCTTAGAGATAGATAAATAGAGAGAGAGAGAGAGAGAGAGAGAGAGAGAGAGAGAGAGAGAGAGAGAGAGAGAGAGAGAGAGAGAGGGGGTGCATGGGGGTTACCTCCCAGGCTGCCACCATTGCAAGGCAGCAACTTCATCATGACGGTAAAAGGTCTCCTGGTCCCTTAACGATGTGTCAGCGGGGGTGGTCACTCCCTGCCCCCACCCCTCCACACCCACTGCTGCTGCTGAGCCACCTGCTGTTCTTGTTACAGCTGCTGTTGTTGCTACTCCTGCTGCTCATGTGGCTGCTGTTGCTGCTAATGATCTTGTTGCTGTTCTTCCTGTTTATGTCACTTATATTGGCGTTACTGCTGCTGTTATTGCTGCTGTTACTGTTGTTCTGCTACAGCTGTTGCTATTACTGCTACTGCTGCTTTTGATACTACTGCAGCAACAGTGATGTTATTTGTTACTTCTGCTGCTTCTGCTCTTCTTCCTGCTGTTGTTACTCCTGTTTATCTGGCTTTCTTTTGTCGTTACATTTACTCTTGTCCATTCTATGCTTCTATATACTCATTTCTATTTCCAAATCTGTCAGGTAAGAAAGCTACTTTCTACCTGCTTGCGTGACTGGCTGTCTGTCTGTCTGCTTGACTGTCTGCATACCTGTCTGCTTGTCTCCTTGCCTGTCCACTTTCTTTGCTTGGCTGCTTGGTACCTAGAAGCCGGTCAGCCACCCACCTAGCCAGCCAGCCAGCCACCTAGTCACCTAGCCAGCCAGCCAGCTATCGGCTAGGCCCCCGTCGTTCACGGTGCTTGTTCCACTCTGTGTTAAAGCAACTCTCTTTGATTTTTAGTGCCGAGTGTGGCATTGTTGCTAGGGCAGTTTCCAACTCTATTGACACTATTGCATTAAGCGGGGAGGCCGTAGCTCTTGCCTTTACTGCCACTGCTCTTACACGCTCCGGGGGAAGAGAACTGCCTGGTCCCATGCTGGGGTAAACGTCCCCTCTTCCCCCTTACGGGTTACCTGTAGTTTACCTACAGTCGATTCCAGGGAAGGATCACCAGGTCCCAGACCAGGCCTCCTAGTTGATGGTCTGCTTGTGCCTGTGGAATATCTGGAGGGTGTTCCGGGGGTCAACGCCCCCGAGGCCAGGTCCATGAGAGGCCTCGCGGTGAATCAGGGCCTGATTAACCAGGCTGTTACTGCTGGTCGCAAGTAAACCGACGTACGAACCAGAGCCCACATTGCTTTGGACGGGGATCCCCCGTTTAACATTAATCCTGAGACTAAGAGGTGCGGGAGGATGGAAGGTGCGGGAGGATGGAAGGTGCGGGAGGATGGAAGGTGCGGGAGGATGGAAGGTGCGGGAGGATGGAAGGTGCGGGAGGATGGAAGGTGCGGGAGGATGGAAGGTGCGGGAGGATGGAAGGTGCGGGAGGATGGAAGGTGCGGGAGGATGGAAGGTGCGGGAGGATGGAAGGTGCGGGAGGATGGAAGGTGCGGGAGGATGGAAGGCACTTCCAAACAACCTACACTTCTAAACAATAACCTACACTTCTAAACAAAACCTACACTTCCAAACAACAACCTACACTTCCAAACAACAACCTACACTTCTAAACAACCTACACTTCTAAACAACAACCTACACTTCTAAACAACAACCTACACTTCTAAACAACCTACACTTCTAAACAACAACCTACACTTCTAAACAACAACCTACACTTCTAAACAACAACCTACACTTATAAACAATAACCTACACTTCTAAACAACCTACACTTCTAAACAATAACCTACACTTCTAAACAAAACCTACACTTCCAAACAACAACCTACACTTCCAAACAACAACCTACACTTCCAAACAACCTACACTTCTAAACAACAACCTACACTTCTAAACAACAACCTACACTTCTAAACAACAACCTACACTTATAAACAATAACCTACACTTCTAAACAACCTACACTTCTAAACAACAACCTACACTTCTAAACAACAACCTACACTTCTAAACAACAACCTACACTTCCAAACAACCACCTACACTTCCAAACAACCACCTACACTTCCAAACAACCACCTACACTTCAAAACCACCTACACTTCAAAACAACCACCTACACTTCAAAACAACCACCTACACTTCAAAACAACCACCTACACATCTAAACAACAACCTACACTTCCAACCAACAACCTACACTTACAGACAACAACCTACACTTCTAAACAACAACCTATACTTACAGACAACCACCTACACTTCCAAACAACCACCTACACATCTAAACAATCACCTATACTTCTAACCACCACCTGAACCTTCTTTCTGGCAATTTTCCAGGTCTCGTGAGAATAAAAAACACAAGTCTTCCCCACTACAGCCTCCCCTACCCCGGGGCCCCCCTCCACAGGCCCTCCTCCACCTGCCCCCCTCCTCCGGCCCCCCTCCCCCGGGCACTCATTCCCCCGGCATCCATCCTGGTGGACATTTCTACATTTTACCCATGTAATGCAAATTTTTATCCAAATAAAAATTGTTTCGAGAGAGAGAGAGAGAGAGAGAGAGAGAGAGAGAGGAGAGAGAGGGAGAGAGAGAGAGAGAGAGAGAGAGAGAGAGAGAGAGAGAGAGAGAGAGAGAGAGCATAACTCATAAACCGTGAAGATGGGTAGTGAAAACACCTACTCTTCCCTCACCACAGCACCACCACCACCAGCACAGCAGCACCACCACCACCAAAACACAACCCTAGCATCACAAACACCACAACCACAGCATCACCAACACGGCTCATGTGAACCAGTGGTGGTGGTGTAACTTTCTCTGTTACGGCCAAAGTTCTCCCTCTAAGATAAAGATCCTTTATTGTGACTCTTAAAAACAGTAAGATGGAGCCGCAGAGGGAGGGGAATGGGAAATGGGGGAGGGGAGGGGAGGGGTACGTGAAAAGAAAAGGGGGAAAAAGATAGAAAGTAAAGGTGAAAGGTATCTAACTGCCTCTAGGCTGGTCAGTTTGGGTCTGGTCTGGTCGAATCTAGTCTGGTTTCTTCGAAGGTCTGGACGAATGTCGTCCGGTCTGGCCTTCTCTGGTCTGTTCTAGCCTCGTCAGTCTGGTCTGATTTGGTCTGGTCTGGTCTGGCCTAATTAAAGTCTAGTCCGGTCACATTTGGTCTGGTCTGCTCTGGTATGATTTAGTCTGGTCTGGTCTGACCTAGTTTAAGTCTGGTCTGGTCACATTTGTTCTGGTCTAGTCTTATCTGGTTTGATTTGGTCTAGTCTGGTTGACATAGTTGGGTCTGGTCAGGAACAAATTGAAAACAAATACACAAACAGAACAGTTGGATCAGAGAGTGTATGACAGTGTTGTATGGGATCAGAGAGTGTATGACAGTGTTGTATGGGATCAGAGAGTGTATGACAGTGTTGTATGGGATCAGAGAGTGTATGACAGTCTTGTATGGGATCAGAGAGTGTATGACAGTGTTGTATGGGATCAGAGAGTGTATGACAGTGTTGTATGGGATCAGAGAGTGTATGACAGTGTTGTATGGGATCAGAGAGTGTATGACAGTGTTGTATGGGATCAGAGAGTGTATGACAGTGTTGTATGGGATCAGAGAGTGTATGACAGTGTTGTATGGGATCAGAGAGTGTATGACAGTGTTGTATGGGATCAGAGAGTGTATGACAGTGTTGTATGGGATCAGAGAGTGTATGACAGTCTTGTATGGGATCAGAGAGTGTATGACAGTGTTGTATGGGATCAGAGAGTGTATGACAGTGTTGTATGGGATCAGAGAGTGTATGACAGTGTTGTATGGGATCAGAGAGTGTATGACAGTCTTGTATGGGATCAGAGAGTGTATGACAGTGTTGTATGGGATCAGAGAGTGTATGACAGTCTTGTATGGGATCAGAGAGTGTTAACAGTGTTGTATGGGATCAGAGAGTGTATGACAGTGTTGTATGGGATCAGAGAGTGTATGACAGTGTTGTATGGGATCAGAGAGTGTTAACAGTGTTGTATGGGATCAGAGAGTGTATGAGTGTTGTATGGGATCAGAACGTGTATGACAGTGTTGTATGGGATCAGAGAGTGTTAACAGTGTTGTATGGGATCAGAGAGTGTTAACAGTGTTGTATGGGATCAGAACGTATATGAGTGTTGTATGGGACCAGATAGTGTACAACAGTCTTGTATGGGATTAGAGAGCATATGACAGCCTTGTATGGGATCACGTGGAAGGCACCAGGGTACACTGCATTAGGTCGCATCTCTCCGGATCGAGTCGCGTTCGCTCGATCAAACATTGAGGTCCATAGTTCGATCCCCGGTACGGGTGGAAACACTGGGTGTGTTTCCTTAAGACACTGCTACCCATGTTCACCTAGCAGTAAAGAGGTACCTAGGTATTAGTCTCCTTACACTTGCTACCCATGTCCACCTAGCAGTAAGTAGGCACTTTCATACCCCTGCTGGGTTAATAACCATGTTGTGTTAATAACCATGCTGTGTTAATAACCATGCTGTGTTAATAACCATGCTGTGTTAATAACCATGTTGTGTTAGTAACCATGTTGTGTTAGTAACCATGTTGTGTTAGTAACCATGTTGTGTTAGTAACCATGCTGTGTTAGTAACCATGTTGTGTTAGTAACCAAGCTGTGTTAATAACCATGTTGTGTTAATAACCATGTTGTGTTAGTAACCATGTTGTGTTAATAACCATGCTGTGTTAATAACCATGTTGTGTTAACCATGTTGTGTTAGTAACCATGTTGTGTTAGTAACCATGCTGTGTTAATAACCATGCTGTGTTAATAACCATGCTGTGTTAATAACCATGCTGTGTTAATAACCATGCTGTGTTAGTAACCATGCTGTGTTAATAACCATGCTGTGTTAATAACCATGTTGTGTTAGTAACCATGTTGTGTTAGTAACCATGCTGTGTTAGTAACCATGTTGTGTTAGTAACCATGCTGTGTTAGTAACCATGTTGTGTTAGTAACCATGCTGTGTTAGTAACCATGTTGTGTTAGTAACCATGTTGTGTTAGTAACCATGCTGTGTTAGTAACCATGTTGTGTTAGTAACCATGCTGTGTTAGTAACCCTGTTGTGTTAGTAACCATGTTGTGTTAGTAACCATGTTGTGTTAGTAACCATGCTGTGTTAGTAACCATGTTGTGTTAGTAACCCTGCTGTGTTAGTAACCATGCTGTGTTAGTAACCATGTTGTGTTAGTAACCATGCTGTGTTAGTAACCATGCTGTGTTAGTAACCATGTTGTGTTAATAACCATGCTGTGTTAATAACCATGCTGTGTTAGTAACCATGTTGTGTTAGTAACCATGTTGTGTTAGTAACCATGTTGTGTTAGTAACCATGTTGTGTTAGTAACCCTGCTGTGTTAATAACCATGCTGTGTTAGTAACCCTGCTGTGTTAGTAACCATGTTGTGTTAGTAACCATGCTGTGTTAGTAACCATGCTGTGTTAATAACCCTGCTGTGTTAATAACCATGTTGTGTTAGTAACCATGCTGGGTTAATAACCATGCTGTGTTAGTGACCATGCTGTGTTAATAACCCTGTGATAGTAACCCTGCTGTGTTAGTAACCCTGCTGTGTTAATAACATGCTGTGTTAATAACCCTGCTGGGTTAGTAACCCTGCTGGGTTAGTAACCCTGCTGGGTTAGTAACCCTGCTGGGTTAGTAACCCTGTTGTGTTAGTAACCCTGCTGGGTTAGTAACCCTGCTGTGTTAGTAACCCTGCTGGGTTAGTAACCCTGCTGGGTTAGTAACCCTGCTGTGTTAGTAACCCTGCTGGGTTAGTAACCCTGCTGGGTTAGTAACCCTGTTGTGTTAGTAACCCTGCTGGGTTAGTAACCCTGCTGGGTTAGTAACCCTGCTGGGTTAGTAACCCTGCTGGGTTAGTAACCCTGCTGTGTTAATAACTCTGCTGTAATAACCTTGCTGTGTTAGTAACCATGCTGTGTTAATAACCATGTTGTGTTAGTAACCCTGCTGTGTTAATAACCATGCTGTGTTAGTAACCCTGCTGTGTTAGTAACCCTGCTGTGTTAATAACCATGCTGTGTTAGTAACCCTGCTGTGTTAGTAACCCTGCTGTGTTAATAACCATGCTGTGTTAGTAACCCTCCTGGGTTAGTAACCCTGCTGGGTTAGTAACCCTGCTGGGTTAGTAACCCTGTTGTGTTAGTAACCTTGCTGGGTTAGTAACCCTGCTGTGTTAATAACTCTGCTGACTAAATACCCATGAATGTGTCTTCTTCAATAGGAACGAAGTACGATGTGGTGGTCAAGTAACTAGAGAAGCAGAAACAAGCTGAACACTACACAGCACCACACAGTACAGCAGAACACAGCACTACACAGCACAGCAGAACACAGCACTACACATCACAGCAGAACACAGCATCAACAGCAGACCAGATTCTCAGTGTTGCTGGAAGGTGTCGCTGAAGTTGTGTACTGAAGTCTTGTCTGGCGTCGTCTGCCTTCATGAAGTCTGAAGGAGCTGCCGCCAGCCTCTTGCAAGGAAACAAAAAACTGTATTTGTTTCACTTAGGTATTTTATTTTCCTTCAGTTACCCAGGTCTTTTCTTGTCCCTGTTTTTCTTCTCCTGCCTTCATGTCTTGCTCAGGGTAAAGCCATGGCTGGGACAGCCATGAGTCTGCTGGCTGGTAGCAGCAACAGCCTCGTTGAGTCAGGAGAGCCTGGCTTCTGGCCGGGTTGCGTGGGAACAACGCTAGAGACTTTTCACAGGTGTGTGTGTGTGTACTCACCTATTTGTACTTATCTATTTGTGGTTGCAGGGGTCGATACATAGCTCCTGGCCCCGCCTCTTCACTGATCGCTAATAGGTCCTCTCTCTCCCTGCTACATGAGCTTTATCACACCTCGTCTTAAAACTATGTATGGTTCCTGCCTCCACTACGTCTCTTACCAGATTGTGTGTGTGTGTGTGTGTGTGTAAGGAAACACTTCGAAATGTTTCCGCCCCGCCGGGAATTGAACCCGGGCAATCCGTGCGTGAAGCAAGAGCTTTAGCCAAAAGGCCACCGAAGCTGTGTGTGTGTGTGTGTGTGAGAAGATACTAGAAATCTTGAGAGTGCAAAACGTTTATCTGGCTTCCGTTACTCCCCCCTCCCCACAAAACAAGGCCAAGTGTCTATCACCAAGTACTTTTGACAACAGGTAACTAACACACACAATGAAGACAAAAAAACGTTTTAAAAGCATAAATGGAACAATGATTAGCCAATTTTTTAATGTAGTAGTAATAGTAGTAGTAGTAGTAACAATAATAATAATAACACTAGCCAACAAATTTAACTTTTTATCCACTTCAGAGACCAAATTGGTTGTTTTAAGTTAACTTAATCATAATTATTATGCACAGACATTAAGTGTGGCGCCTCCAATAACAACTTTTCTCTCTTGATTTACATTAACTATATATATATATATTTACATGTAAATTTATTCCACAGATTGCGAGAACCCAGCCCTGTCTACCTGGTATCCACCTGGTATCCACCTGGTATCCACCCTCGTATCTAACCTGTTGCGGTTCTGGGGATCATCACCCCAGAAATATAAATTCGTGAAACGTGCAGTTTTACACGTGTTTCATACAGTTTTACACGTGTGTTTCATACAGTTTTACACGTGTGTTTCATACAGTTTTACACGTGTGTTTCATACAGTTTTACACGTGTGTTTCATACAGTTTTACACGTGTGTTTCATACAGTTTTACACGTGTGTTTCATACAGTTTTACACGTGTGTTTCATACAGTTTTACACGTGTGTTTCATACAGTTTTACACGTGTGTTTCATACAGTTTTACACGTGTGTTTCATACAGTTTTACACGTGTGTTTCATACAGTTTTACACGTGTGTTTCATACAGTTTTACACGTGTGTTTCATACAGTTTTACATGAGTTTCTTGCAGTTGACTGCACAATTTACCCCTGTGGTCTGAAACACCTTACTGGGCTTCACGTATCTCGAAGCACTTTTCAACATTTTCATGCATTTCTGAGCAGTTTTATTTCGTTTGCGCACCTTTATGGACTTTAGGCCAGGTTTATGTATCTTCGTGAACCTTTACAAAAGTTTAGTGTGCTTTCTGAGAAGGTTTATAGACCTTGGTGAACCTTTACGGCAGTTTAGTGGAACTTAGGGCTGGTTTTTAGTCACTTGGTGAAACTTTACAGCAGTTTAGTAAGTTCTCGACACAGGTTTATGACCCTTAGTAAACCTTTACTGCGGTTTAATAAGCTTCAGGGCCGGTTTATGTCCCTTGGTAAACCTCTATAGCAGTTTCTGGAACTGTTCCAGACTATGGAGCAAAATTCTTCTCCAGACTGAGGGACTGACCACCTCTAAACTACGTCTTCAAGGGTGATGGACTGACTACATCGTCTTCACATCTCCACTGCGTTGATCTACGTCCATTTAAACCATGAGATGGACTCTCTAGACTAGAATATTGCTATAAACTAACACCCCCCTTTTTAAGGCAGGCGAAATAGCTGATCTGGAGAATGTTCAGAGATCTTTCACAACCTTATAAATTCCCCCCATCACCTAACTAACTGGGAATGTCGAAAAACTGAAAACCTGGTAATTATTATCGTGCACAATACACCAAAGACAAGAGGAATCCACTGAAAAGATACGGAAGATAAAGAGTCGCATAGAGAGCGAAAACCTGGAAAACCCTACACCAAGTATTATTCTCGTCGGAGATTTCAACCTCCCAAATATAAAATAGGACCGAGAACACCAGAAGAGCACCTGGCAGGTCTGGCCCAGAGTCAGGCTGCTGCAGTAGGAAATCTCTCGAAACCCATCAAAACTATCTCAAAGTTAAAGGTGCCATTGTACCGGAATTAGTACCGGGAAGTACTACCAGGTACTTACCAAAACACTCTCCTGACTGTGCCAAATATTTGTTTTGAACTAACCAGCAGCAGAACCTGCTAGAAATACAAACATGCTAGATCTGATCTACATAAACAATGAGGAAATATTCAAGACATTATAATCTCTAAAACAATAATACACACTGATCACAACCTCCATTGAAGAGCAATAAAAAAAACCAAATACATCTGTCCAAGAGCAATAAAAAAAAACAAATACATCTGTCCAAGTCGGACCGAAACGTCGTCATTAGCTCCTTTCCCTCACATGCGGGTTATTATTTGTGTATTGTTCCCGTCAGGGTATTGTGCCTTTTGTTATTGATCTGTAAGGACCTACTGTAAGCAACAGGCAACGTGAGGGAATGTTTAGTAAATTCATCTTCAACAGAGAACTAACCACGACAACATAAACAAGGAACTGACGGACATTCCCTGACAAACTCAACGCAGCACTCGAAACCAAAGCCAATGAATAGAGAAGTTGAATGCAGACACACGCAGAGTACCTCTCTACATTCTCTACATCCACAATACTGTCTGACTTCGAAGGGGCTTTTAGTGTAGAGCAACATTCCAGTCTAGAGTCTGTTTAAAGCAAAATCTACTTAAAGTACATCGTTACTATATTAGCATCACTTGTTTTGAAGCTTACAGTTACCCAGTCCATCCTTGTCCCTGTGATCGTAATCCTTGAACGTAAGACCGTAAGAACGATCCTTGATCGTGATCCTTGAACGTAAGACCTTCTGACGTTATCACTCTTAATTCCTCAACATCCACCTTCCGTTTTATTAAGTGATTTGAGTTTGTTTTATGCTCCGTTCCAGTTTTTATTTCTTCATTTTTTTCCATAACTAACTGATATCTGTCGTTATTGAATATAATATTGTTTTACGTGGTCCGCTGGAAGACTTGGTTTATATCGGCTGCTTTCATACAGCTTTCATACAAAATCTTGTATCGTCTGCAAAATATTGTACAGTGCTATGACTATGTTTCTGTCGAATAAGTGAATGAGACTGAGAACTGGGACGAGAACTTTGCCTTGAGAAGTTGAGGGGCAAAGCTTTCCACTGAAGTCAACCACTAATTGTAAATATTACTTCGTTGACTACTACTACTACTCTCTGGACTCCATCTGTTAGAAAGTTAAAAATATATTTCGCAACTTTATATTTCGCATTTTGCGGGTTATTATACCATCAACACACTTGTCCCAGGCAGATGCAAAGCCTGTGTACACGACACATGCAATCCGCTTGTCTTCCAGTGTATTCAAGGTAATGCAGTGATGGTCTAGCAATTGCGAGAGGCAGGAGCGACCTGCTCTCAACCCATCACTGTCCCAGCTTATGCAACTGTTGTGTTTTGCAATCTTATTCTTTCAAATTTTTCAAAGATTTTTTCTTCCAGGCTAATATTGGTATAGTTTTAAGCCACGCTCTCAGACACGAATGACAGGTTAGAATAGAGGTGGAGAAGTAGAGGTGAATGGGAGAGAAAAGAATGATATAGGAAAGGAGAGGAACAACGGGTAAAGAGAAGAGAGATGGGTAAGAGAGAGGGGGAGGGTGAGGATGGATGGGTCTGGAGGAGGAAAGAAGGGGTGGGATTAGTAGGAGGGAGGGGGTGCAGGAAAGGGATAGGTAGGAGGAAGGGGAGGGTTGTGGAGGGGGAAAGAACAGAGGGAAGAGGAGGAGGGGAAGGGTAGGAAGGGGAGGGTTGTAGAGGGCCTGTGACAGGGATGTTAGAGGCTCCTGACACAAGACAGACTCACCACCAGACGCTGGGGTAAGAGGGAGGAAGATGGGGAGAAGTAGAGAGGAGAGGAAAAGAGGAAGAGAGAATAGGAAGGAAAATATGAAGAAAATGGGGAAGATTGAGGAAGAAGTAGAGAGAGAGAGAAAGATTGGAACAGGCAAGAGACGGAGGAGAGCGAGAGAGGGAGCAATTAATAATTAAGAGGTGCTATTGTAAACTTGTTAAGGTTGGACTGGTTAAGGGAGACAGGGCCAGGTGTGGCACTCCCTGGCGCTGGTGTCAAGGCTATTGTTGTTAGTAAATTCGTCAAGGCAAAACCACCTGACACCGGTCTTTGTAAAATAAAGACTCGTTCAGAGGTGCAGTGTCCCACCCCATGCCAGGTGCACTGCAGGAATCAGTCACTGTCTGGCAATGCTGTGGGTGCCAGTGCCTACTTACACACATGTCACTAAGGGGAGATGTACAGAGATGCCGTGAGGATATGCTCAAGACATAGAAAATACTCATGCAACTAGGATAGGAGTTGAGACAAGAGAGATCCGGGAGACACAGCAGCTGCAGAGACATCTTGAGACGCCTACCATTAATGATGACCTGGTGGAGGCAGAGGTTACATCCCGAGGCTCATAATGAGTGAGGGGCAGTGACTGGGATCACGAGACGATGTCAGGATCTACGGATCGATCACTTCAAACTCAACTAAGTGAGCACATACACAACACCACACGAAAACACACCACAGAAAGCACTCAAACGCGCACACACACACACACACACACACACACACACACACACACACACACACACACACACACACACACACACACATACATACTAGATAAATACGTATACATTCAAGACACAAGAAATGTGGTGTGTGTGTGGTGTGTATGTGTGTGTGTGTGTGTGTGTGTTACCATTTTGTCCTAGGCACATGTCAATTAGACACTAGGCCTGTTGTATGTATGTGTGTGTATGTGTGTGTAAGGAAACACTTCGAAATGTTTCTGCCCCACCGGGAATTGAACCCGGCCCCTCCGTGCGTGAAGCAAGAGCTTTACCACTGGGCCACCGGTGTGTGTGTGTGTGCGCGCGCGCGCGTTTGAGTGCTTTCTCTCAAGGAATTAAGCATATATCATTCAGTGAATTTGGAGTTTGCTCTGCCTCTGAGAGAGAGAGAGAGAGAGAGAGAGAGAGAGAGAGAGAGAGAGAGAGAGAGAGAGAGAGAGAGAGAGAGAGAGAGAGAGACTGCTGACTCTCCACCTACTTTAACAAGGAACAAATTTTAATGAACAACATCGATTTATTGGATAATTATTATTTTCCCCTCTTCATAAAATCCCTTTATTTACATTTTTCCCCCACATACAGAGGCACCTACAGAGGGAAAATCCCCGAGGTTTCCCCTGCCCCTGGGTGAAGAAGCTTCACCCAGGAGATGACAGGGAACCAAAGGGGGAGAGCATCAGCACACACCATCCCTGGGAACCCCTACAAGCAAACTAACAACAAACTAAAAAGAACACTTGAGAAATTATCCTGAAAATGTGTTTCTTGCCACTGTTTCAAGATATCACACACACACACACACACACACACACACACACACACACACATACACTAGAATTTTTCAAGTTCCGCCTCTGAAGTTGAGATACCAGAATCAAATTTAGTTATGTGGAGCTTTTAACGCAATATTTGCATTAAATGTGTTATCAGTGAGTGTGTGTGTACTCACCTAGTTGTGTGTGTGTGTGTGTGTGTGTGTAAGTATACGTATTATCACTGACTGCGTGTAACTACGTGTTGATGGCGTGTAACTACCTGTAACTACGAGTCGAAGACATGTAACTGTTTGCTGAATTTATGTAACTACGTGTTTATGGCTTGTAGCTACGTGTTGAGTGCCTGCAACTACTTGTTGGGTACGTGTAACGGAGTGCGCATAACTCTACGTGCCATCACTGGGTATTTCTTAGAACCCCTATCAAACACTTTCATTATGTGAGACGCCAATGCCGTCTATAGTTTGTTGTTGCTTTATTGGAACCTTGGTGGAGCGGAGCTGTCAGTGGACACGTGTCCAGGCGGAGCTGTCAGTGGACACGTGTCCAGGCGGAGCTGTCAGTGGACACGTGTACAGGCTCTTCTTCCACGGTAGGTATGTAGGTATTAGGTTTGTCAGGAAACATGACAAGTGTTTCCTGACGCGGGTCTTAGTCACGTCCTAACATGTCCTGTGGTTTCTTGTACTTCTTGGAGAAGATGGCGTCATGGAGAGTGTTTCAATATATATTTTTAGCAGTCCTCTCTACACCACCATTCATGTATGACAGTCAGCACGACAACAACCTCTTCAACCACCATTCCTGTATGACAACCAGCACGACAACAATCTCTTCAACCACCATTCCTGTATGACAGCCAGCACGACAACAACCTCTTCAACCACCATTCCTGTATGACAACCAGCACGACAACCTCTTCAACCACCATTCCTGTATGACAACAACCTCTTCAAGTGGTAATGTCTGAGGATCTCACTTTCAAGGATCACAACAGTGCCACGATCACAACTGCAAAGAAAATGAACATGTACTCATTGGAGCGGAGGAGAGAGAGATACATGATAATATATACTTGGAAAGTACTTGAGGGCCTGGTCCCAAATCTGCACACTGCCATAACAACATACTGGAGTGAGAGATATGGGAGAAAGTGTAAAATAAACCCAGTGAGGAGCAGGGGTGCTGTGGGGACAATACGGGATTAACATCCGGGGTCCCAGAATATTCAACATCTTAACAGAAGATATCCGAAACATCGCTGGACAAGTATCTTCATCGGAAACTGGACAAGTATCTTCATCGGGTGCCAGATCAACCAGGCTGTGATGGACATGTGGGGCAGCGGGCCTCCAGCAGCAACAGCCTGGTTGACCAGGCAAGCACCAGACGAGCCTGGCCCATGGCCGGGCTCAGAGAGTAGATACTCTCGAAACTCTTCAAAGGTATATCAAAGGTATATCAAAGGAGAACGTTCAAAACAAGAGATGCCAAGCCAATGATGATCCTTTTTAAATCACTTGTTCTCTCTAGGCTGGAATATTGCTCTACATTAACATCTCCGTTCAAAGGAGGTGAAATTGCAGATCTAGAGCGTGTACAGACAACCTTTACTGTGCATATAAGTTCTATCAAACACCTCAACTACTGGGAATGCTTGGAAGCACTTGACTTGTACTCGCTGGAACGCAGGCGAGAGAGATATAATCTACACTTGGAAAATCCTAGAAGGAATGGTCCCGAATCTGCACACAGAAATCACTCCCAACGAAAGCAAAAGACTGGGCAGGCGATGCAAAATACCCCAATGAAAAGTAGGGGGCGCCATTAGTACACTAAGAGAAAACACAATAAGTGTCCGGGGCCCAAGACTGTTCAACAGCCTCCCATCATGCATAAGGGGAATTATCAATAGACTTCTGGCTGCCTTCACGTTCAAGAGGGAGCTGGACAGATACTTAAAATCGGTGCCGGATCAGCCGGGCTGTGGTTAGTACGTTGGGCTACGTGCGGTCAGCAGTAACAGCCTGGTTGATCAGGCCCTGATCCACCGGGAGGCCTGGCCGTGAACCTGGCCGCGGGGGCGTTGATCCCCGGAATACCCTCCGGGTAGACTCCAGGTAGACCATTCCTGTACGACTACTAGCACGCCAACAACCACCATTCCTGTACGACTACTAGCACGCCAACAACCACCATTCCTGTACGACTACTAGCACGCCAACAACCACCATTCCTGTACGACTACTAGCACGCCAACAACCACCATTCCTGTACGACTACTAGCACGCCAACAACCACCATTCCTGTACGACTACTAGCACGCCAACAACCACCATTCCTGTACGACTACTAGCACGCCAACAACCACCATTCCACTATGGTAGTTGTTCTCCAACAACCCACCACAATCTACAAACATCCCATCAACTAGCCTCACTAAGGTAAGGGCGTAAACCCGACTTCCGGATGACACAAATACAGAAACGCGAACGTAATCCGACTTCCGGGTGAGATTTACGCGTCTACGCTGAGCGTTAACAGCGGCGAGCGTGCCGGAAAAAAGGGCACCGGAAGCGGCGGGAGATGAGTCATGGCGAGACATAAAACAGACGGATGTGGCGGTGGTCGCGCCAGACGCTCCGACACCTTGGAACACACCCCTAGATACCATCTACCCTTGGCACGCCTCCCCCAGTCCTCCTTCTGGACAGGAAATGTCCCGTAGCTCGGTTTGTAGCGCATTCATCTCACACACTGAGGTCCGCGCGGTTCGATCCCAGGTACGGGTGGAAACACTGGGGCGTGTTCCCTTAAGACACCTGCTGTCCCTGTTCACCTAGCAGTAAGTAGGTACCTGGGTGTTAGTCGACTGGTGTGAATCGCATCCTGGGGACAAAATTGACCTAATGTGCCCGAAATGTTCTGCATAACAAGGGGCTTTCTATATATTACGTCAATGATGTGAGCTATGGTCTGTATACCTTGTATCGTGTACCTGTAGAAATAAAGATTATTATTATTATTATTATTATTATTTTTATTTCTTCATGGCTTCATGCTCTTGATCCAGGAAGTTACATCTCTCGTCTTCCTCGGATCAAGCCTGATTACCTCCCATTCCCCCAGGTAATGTACGGGTACATGATAATTAAGGTCTTCCCGTAAACATCTGTCAACGCTGTACACAGGCCTGGAACAGAGACTCGACCCCTGTCAACCCAACTTGGTGAATACACGATACCCTATGCCCTAAACTTTACCCCTGGGGCACAGTAAACCCTGACATCTGTCACTGAATCTTACCCCTGGGGCACTGTAAACATCTGCTCCCTTTACCCAAGCAGTGGCACCCTACAGAGAAGTGCCAGACAGGACGACCCTCCACCACCACACAGTCACCACTGACTGTTATGGCCTCATTAACAGTTAGCTTCGGTATTTTTCACGCTAATATTTGACAGACCAGGAATAGTTTTTTTTTCAGAGTTCAAAATGTTTCGTTTCTTTCCATTACAATGAGACATTTTTTTGCAGTAATAAAAAAAATGAAAGTCTGTTTTACGGTAACGACCCTTGAAAGAGTGATGAGACGGCAGATTACAAAGTTCATGGACCAGCACAACCAACATAACCCGAACCAGCATGGCTTTAGAGCGGGTCGATCATGCCTGTCACAGCTGCTGAACCATTATGACAGAATTACGGAGGCATTGGAGGACGACCAAAACGCAGATGTGATTTACACAGATTTTGCAAAGGCGTTTGACAAATGCGATCATGGAGTGATAGCGCACAAAATGAGGGCCATAGGCATTACGGGGAAGGTAGGCAGATGGATTTTTGAGTTCCTAACACAAAGAACACAAAAAGTAGTAGTGAACAGGGCAAGATCCAGCATCAGCGAGGTCAAAAGCTCAGTGCCCCAAGGCACTGTCCTGGCACCTCTGCTGTTTCTCATCCTCATAGCAGACATAGATAAAAACACCCAGCACACTTTTGTATCATCATTTGCAGATGACACTAAAATAAGCATGAAAGTCACTACGGTAGAGGACACTGAAAAATTACAGGAGGACATAAGCAGGGTCTTCCAGTGGGCAGTGGAGAACAACATGACGTTCAATGGTGATAAGTTTCAGCTGCTTAGGTATGGAAAAATGAAGAACTCAAAAGGAACACTATATACAAAACGCAAGAGGGTCACCACATAGAACGAAAGGAACACGTAAAGGACTTGGGAATAATTATGTCTGCTGATCTGTCGTTTAAAGACCATAACAAGACAAAGATCACAACAGCCAGGAAGATGACGGGGTGGGTATTGAGAACTTTCAAAACAAGGGAAATAATGCCGATGGTGACACTATTCAAATCGCTAGTGCTCCCTCACTTAGAATACTGCTCAGTGCTGACGGCCCCGTTCAGGGCAGGAGAAATAGCAGAGCTGGAACAAATCCAGAGATCGTTTACGGCTCACATTGAGCCATTGAAACATCTAAATTATTGGGAACGCCTTCAAGTCTTGAACATGTACTCATTGGAGCGGAGGAGAGAGAGATACATGATAATATATACATGGAAAGTACTTGAGGGCCTGGTCCCAAATCTGCACACTGCCATAACAACATACTGGAGTGAGAGATATGGGAGAAAGTGTAAAATAAACCCAGTGAGGAGCAGGGGTGCGGTGGGCAGCGGGCCTCCAGCAGCAACAGCCTGGTTGACCAGGCAAGCACCAGACGAGCCTGGTCCATGGCCGGGCTCAGAGAGTAGATACTCTCGAAACTCTTCAAAGGTATATATCAAAGGAGAGTGGTTTACCATAGTCAACTCCAAGGAGTCGACTAACTTGCGGTTTATATAGTTTAAATTGGCACAACGTTTCGCTCAGGTGAGAGAAAGTATTATCAGTTCCTGATCAACATTACAGTTAATAATAATAATAATAATAATAATAATAATAATAATAATAATAATAATTTATATTTCTACAAGTACATGATACAACTTATACATACCATAGCTGACTTCAGTGACATACTATATAGAAAGCCCCTGGAGCTTCCACTCTAGATTTTTAGACTTTGCAGCCGAAGCGGCTAGTATAATGTACACTCCATATCCATCCTGTGGACGGTAGCGCAAGAGCATATGGATACACAGTAGGCCTATGAAGTAGGACCAAAAAGGGTTTACAGAAGTACATCTGCATTTATATCTACAGTTCACTTATCTGTTGCAAGTAAATTTAGGAAATTTCTTTAATATGTCTGGTATCTTATTTTCATGAATAAGATATCTTGACATATCACATAGGTTATTATACTGTCTATCTCTATATTCATCAATAAGTGGACAAACAAGCAAATAGTTTTCAAAGACAGGATTACTGTGTTAAATACAGGATTACTGCATTAAATACAGGATTACTGTTAAAGACGGGATTACTGTATTAAATACATGATTACTGTATTAATTACATGATTACTGTATTACATAAAAGATTACTGTATTACAGTACCTCGATTGATAAGCGAAGCGGCGGTACATGGTACTGAACGCAACTGATTAACTTAGGTCATGTTTATCATACCACTGACCATTATCCTTACCACTTACCATTATTATTACCACTGACCATTAACTACCACTTAACATTATTATTACCACTTACTAAGATAATGAATAGTCTGGGGCCACAGACGTTGATACAATGCTCTCTTATTGTGCCCACGGCGCCCTTGCTTTCACTGGGTTTATTTTGCACTTCCTCTCATATCTCTCACTCCAGTATGTTGTTATGGCAGTGTGCAGATTTGGGATCAGACCCTCCAGTGCTTTCCAGGTACGTATATGTTATCATGTATCTCTCTCCTCCGCTCCAGTCAGTACATATTTAGAACCTCAAGGCGTTCCCTTCCCTGCATTGTAAATGTTTTCTTGGCTCAATGCAAGCCGTAAAATGGTCTCTGTATCCCCCCCCTCCCTCCAGGTATCTGTTCCAGTTCTAATATTTCTCCTGCCCTGAACGGCGCCGTCAACGCTGAACAATACTCTAAACAAGAGAGCACAAGCGATTTGAGTAGTGTCACAACTGGCACTATTTCCCATTGTTTTAAAAGTTCTACTTACCTCTACTACAATACACCATCATAACTTTCCACCATCACCATCATTCTCCACCACGCGCCACCATGGCCGCCACCACCACTCACCTGAACCACTCAACCACTCAGGTAATTCCTTAACACCTGACTAGCGGCCTAGAGTAATCCTCGACCTCACTCGTACCTGCAAAGAGAGAGGGAGAGCCATGTATTTAGGCCGGTCAGTGTACTCTTTAACAGTAAGGGAGAGCGCACGTGTACACTCATGGAAGGTCGAGTGTTCAGAGAGAAAGATACACTCATATCGCCCTTATGGTGAGCATTAGTGCTAAATTTCCCGTATTACTTTTTTTTTCATTCACTCTGTCACTCCACCATTACCACTGATGAGTTTCGAGAGTTTTCTACTCCCGGAGCCATGAGCCAGGCTTAGTCTGTTGCTGCTAGTGGCCTGCTGACCAACATATCCATCACAGCCTGGTTGATCTGGCAACTGGTGAAGACACTTGTCCACTTTCCTCTTGAAGACTCTTACACTTGTTCCAGCAACACCGTCACATTTCTCAAATATATTTAAAAAATGCATGAGTATTTTATATAAATGCAACGTCTACACTTTTTTTTGTCGTCTAATTACGTCTTTGTTACTGTGTCGTAGTGGTCTACCAGCTGTTACATAAGAACATAAGTTACCTTGAGGATGTATCTAGTAGAAGGAAGGATAAGAGGGAAGGATAAGAGGGAAGGATAAGAGGGAAGGATAAGAGTGAAGGATAAGAGGGAAGGATAAGAGGGAAGGAACGTCTTGTTCTATGTTAAGGATTCCATGGCTTAAGGGGCACGTCAGTTCCCCTGTCTTCTAATAATGTGTTATTTTTTTCCCTATAATCTACCTATGGACAAGGTAGATTATAGGGTAAAAATAAACATGATATTAGGAGACAGGGAAACTCACGAGCCTCTTAAGAATATCAAGAGGGAAATCTTGTTGAAGACAGATTATTTGGAGGGAGATGAAGCTCAGGTCTGAGTGGGGGGAAGAGCTTGTAATGTGAGGCAAGGAGCGAGCCTTCTGAAAAGAGAATGTCTCTGAAATGCCCTTGAAGGGTATCGAGAGTTTTCCTACTACCACAACCCGGCCCTGGGCCAAGCTTGTCTGGTGTTTAAGGAGGTAGATCATGGTACTGAATATGATATTGTGTATATGGACTTCAGTAAGGCTTTTGATAGAGTCCCACATCAGAGACTATTGAGGAAAATTAAGGCACATGGAATAGGAGGAGAAATTTTTTCCTGGATAGAGGCATGGTTGACAAATAGGCAGCAGAGAGTTTGCATAAATGGAGAGAAATCAGAGTAGGAAAGCGTCACGAGTGGTGTTCCACAGGGGTCGGTATTGGGCCCCTTGTTGTTCACAATCTACATAAACGACATAGATGAGGGAATAAATAGCGACATAAGCAAGTTTGCCGATGACACCAAAATAGGCCGTCCAATTCATTCAAATGAGGATATTAGAGCACTCCAGGAAGATCTGAATAGACTGATGCAGTGGTCGGAGAAGTGGCAGATGCAGTTTAATATAGATAAATGCAAAGTTCTAAATATTGGACAGGACAATAACCATGCCACATATAAACTAAATACTGTAAATCTTAATACTACTGATTGCGAAAAGGATTTAGGAGTTCTGGTTAGCAGTAATCTAAAACCTAGACAGCAGTGCGTAAGTGTTCGCAATAAAGCGAACAGAATCCTTGGCTTCATATCAAGAAGCATAAATAATAGGAGTCCTCAGGTTGTTCTTCAACTCTATATATCCTTGGTTAGGCCTCATTTAGATTATGCTGCACAGTTTTGGTCACCGTATTACAGAATGGATATAAATGCTCTGGAAAACGTACAAAGGAGGATGACTACGTTGATCCCATGTATCAGAAATCTTGCCTATGAGGATAGACTGAGGGCCCTGAATCTGCACTCTCTAGAAAGGCGTAGAATTAGGGGGAATATGATTGAGGTGTATAAATGGAAAGCAGGAATAAATAAAGGGGATGTAAATAGCGTGCTAAAAATATCTAGTATTGACAGGACACGCAGCAATGGCTTTAAGTTGGATAAATTCAGATTCAGGAAGGATATAGGAAAGCATTGGTTTGGTAATAGAGTTGTCGATGAGTGGAACAAACTCCCGATTACAGTTATAGAGGCTAAAACGTTGTGTAGTTTTAAAAATAGGCTAGATAAATATATGAGTGCGTGCGGGTGGGTGTGAATTGGTCCTGACTAGCTTGTGCTACTAGGTCAGATGCCGTGCTCCTTCCTTAAGTGAATGTAACCTGACCTGGCTGGGTCGGGGCATTGGCTTAAGCCGGTGGGAGACTTGGACTTGCCTCGCATGGGCCAGTAGGCCTGCTGCAGTGTTCCTTCTTTCTTATGTTCTTATGATGCTTGCCTGATCAACCAGGCTGTTGCTTCTGGCGGTCCGCTGTAGCACACATCCACCACAGTCTGGTTTCCATAAAAACTGACCTGTGGTCCTCTTTTATATATCACTTCATGTCTCCTGACGGTAAAATCTGAATGAGAGAGCAGGGTTTCTATCTCGGGATCAAGGGACGTAGGATCGAGCCTCTACCACTACTTACCCCAAATGAGCCATACTGGTTTAGCGCTTTATATACTGCCCACTTTGTGTAATGTATCTATTTTATAAGAACATAAGAAAGAAAGAACACTGACGCAGACCTACTGGCCCATGCGAGGCAGGTCCAATTCTCCCACCGGCTTAAGCCAATGGCCTAACCTAGTCAGGTCCTGTCACATCCACTTGAAGGAAGGAGCACGGCATCAGACCTATTAGCACAAGCTAATCAGGTCCGACCCACACCCACTCATCCACAACTCTATTACCAAACCAGTGCTTTCCTATATCCTTCCTGAATCTGATTTTTTCCAACTTAAAACCATTGCTGCGAGTCCTGTCTTGGTTAGATATTTTTAGCACGCTATTTACATCCCATTTATTTATTCCAGTTTTCCATTTATACACCTCAATCATATCCCCCCTAATTCTACGCCTTTCTAGAGAGTGCAGATTAAGGGCCTCAGTCTATCCTCATAGGGAAGATTTCTGATACATGGATCAACTTTGTCATCCTCCTTTGTATGTTTATCTGCCATTCATGCTAGTAGTATTTTGCCGTTTTTATAAATTATCGTTAAGAGTGTGGCCGCAGCGCATAGTGCATGGTAAGGACGTCCAAGAGTGATACCGGGGCGCAGAGTGCACATCCATGACATCAGTGAGTGCGAGGCGGGTTTATGAAAACAGTGTGAAGTTTCCTGCACTCACGAAGTGTATCCTCACTCTTACAACGCCATCTATATTGTTCTCTCTCAAAAAAATCATTCTTTTCTCTGTCGTCCTCCCGTATTGGTCGTCTCCTCTAAGTGGCCACTGCTACTGGAACCATTCTCTATTCTGATCTTTGCTTGCCATAACAAAATACTTTGGATAATAATAATAATAATAATAATAATAATAATAATAATAATTATAATAATGATAATGATGATAATAATTATAATAATAATAATGATAATAATAATAATAATTATAATAATAAAAATTATAATAATAATAATAATAATGATAATAATAATAATAATAATAATTCCAATGTTTGTACAGAGATGGGTGACATTTAGGTGTGAATGCAGAAAGCCCATAGTTATGCTGAGTAATTTCGTAAGAGAATAACAGAAAAAGCAAGAGAATAATGAAAAGATAATAAAGAAAATGGGAGGAGGATAGAGAGAGAAGAGGAAGAGGAGGAAGACGCAAGTAGCGTCACGGAAGCGAACAGCACTTTGCACAACTTTAAAAATGGGTTAAACAAATACTCTGGTGGGAATGTGAGGGGTGAAGCGAGGGCCTGCCTGAGCCTATAGGCCTACTGCTGCTCTCCTTTGTGTTTATGTAGTGGTTAACGTCATGGGTGTAGTTCCCACGTACACTTGACCCAGCTGATGGCAACACCGCGACACACGAGGCTGTTGGTGCGCTCCCAACACGAAAGAATTTCCAACTGTTGATGTACTGGCTCACATGTGGTTGCAGGGGTCGAGCACCGGCTCCTGGCCCGGAGGAAGGGTAGAATGACAAACATTCGAACAGTTGATGCGGGAGACGCGACGAGTGAACATGAGGGGAACAGCTGAACCCGTTTTTAACACGTCAATTTTGAACGCTTCCGTAAAATTATACCGACTATGAAGAATAAGGAACGGAAATACCGAAGCTGTGGTTAACCTCTTCACGTTTAAGTTGGAAAAAATCAGATTCAGGAAGGATATAGGAAAGCACTGGTTTGGTAATAGAGTTGTGGATGAGTGGAACAAACTCCCGAGTACCGTCATAGAAGCTAAAACCTTGTGTAGTTTTAAAAATAGGTTAGATAAATACATGGGTGGGTGTGAGTTGGACCTGACTAGCTTGTGCTACTAGCTCAGATGGTAGTGTGTGGTAGTGGTGGTGTGTGTGGTGGTGGTGTGTGTGGTGGTGGTGTGTGTGTGTGGTGGTGGTGGTGTGTGGTGGTGGTGGTGGTGTGTGGTGGTGGTGGTGGTGTGTGGTGGTGGTGGTGGTGTGTGGTGGTGGTGGTGGTGGTGGTGGTGTGTGGTGGTGGTGGTGTGTGTGGTGGTGGTGGTGTGTGTGGTGGTGGTGTGTGTGGTGGTGGTGGTGTGTGTGGTGGTGGTGTGTGTGGTGGTGGTGGTGTGTGTGGTGGTGTGTGTGTGGTGGTGGTGTGTGGTGGTGGTGTATGGTGGTGGTGTATGGTGGTGGTGTGTGGTGGTGTGTGGTGGTGGTAGTGGTGGTGTGGTGTTGGTGGTGTGTAGTGGTGGTGTGGTGTTGGTGGTGTGTAGTGGTGGTGGTGGTGGACTGGTGGAGACAGTTACAGGGGTACAGTAACCTGCGCTGGGCTTGGGTTGAGGGGCTGGTGGAGACAGTTAGACAGAAACACAAGGAGATGCGGGGGGTGAGAGGTATTGTTACTGGCCCTTACAGCCAGCCCACTCACTCTCACTCTCACTCTCACTCTCACTCTCACTCTCTCTCTCTCTCTCTCCACTTCCCACGCAAGGTCGCCCCTCCACAATCATGCAGGGGAGCCAGTGCCAGCGGAAGTGCCAAATCCCAGGATAATTAGTGAGTGGTTGAACGAGCACTGTTGGGAGGGAAGGGGGTAGAAGGTAGGGGAAACTGGTGGAGGTAAGGGGAGAGGTGAATGTTGTAAACCAAGCTGCCTCACCACCAAACACAAAGAAAAACAATCGGGTGCAAACACACATACACACACACACACAAATATACACAAACACACACACACACACACAAACATACATGCTATTTAAGCCAAAATAGCAAGTTTTACCTATTCGGCACGACATTATATATATATATATATATATATATATATATATATATATAATATATATATATATATATATATATATATATATATATATATATATATATATATATATATATGTCGTGCCGATTAGGTAAAACTGGCCAATTAGCAAGAACTCATTTAAAATTAAATCCTTTCTAAAATTTTCTCTTATACGTTTAAAGATATATTTTTTTAATTTACGTTAATGTAAAAAATAATAATTTTGTACCAAGAGAAACTTTGAAAACCTACCTAACCTTATTACAACAAGCGCAATTTAATTTAGCCTAACCCAACTAAATATATTTTAGATACGTTAACATTAATTTAATAATAAACAAACACAATGAAATATATTTTTTTCGTTATGTTCAGAATGATTTTGGCGAAATTATTGCATACACAAATTTTTACCTAATCGGCACCACATATATATATATGTATATATATATATATATATATATATATATATATATATATATATATATATATATATATATATAAATGCACCACGCAGAAACAAGCGGGTATATACAGAGAAAGATCGCAGTCAGCAGGACTCGATACTACTACTGGAGACGGTCAAGATTTCCCAGCGCTGCCTGGGAATCTTGACCGACCGTCTCCAGTAGCAGTATCGAGTCCTGCTGACTGCGATCGATCTCTCTCTCTCTCTCTCTCTCTCTCTCTCTCTCTCTCTCAAGGACGTTGCTGTGTACAAGTGAACACACATCCAGTACTGGTCTAAACTACACTGAATGACAGATACACACAAGTATACCTGGAGGGTGTTTCGGGGGTCAACGCCCCCGCGACCCGGTCCATGACCAAGCCTCGCAAAAAGTGATCTGGAGGAAACTAAAATTACGATCGTGGAGGAGAGAAGGAATATGACAGACATGTTTATGATGTATTTCATGCTATGAGAAATTGAGATAAACTGAAATACTATGACTGAGAACAATGGAACATAGACGATAATAAAGACCAAATGAATAGCTGGGACGTCAGAAAATAATACTGCAGTCTGCAGCAGATTATCTCATAAAACGATGGGAATATGTTCAAGGTGTAAGAATAACACTGATCTTCCACCGTTTAGACAGTGACAGAGATATGACAGGTTTATTATTTGAACTTTTTAACAGGGTCTGTGTTCTGACGTCTAAAATACTGTTTTATGCTGAGTGCTCCTCTCAAGGCAAGACGGACATCTGTTATGGGGTTCGACGGAAGAAGCGATGGTAGTAAAGGAAACACCTGTAGACTGTTATGGAGGCGATGTTTTGGTCAGAGCCCAGCCTGTCCGCCTGGTAAGCCTGCACCAGAATGAGGGCAAGGGAATGAGGCCTAGGTGCCTGGTTCATGTAATTTAAGAGACACACAAGTTCCTCTCTAACAAAATTGTCCTTAAAGATTTGTTAAGTTATACCATGAATTAAGGAAAGATTCTGGACTTCACCTTACGAAACAGACAAAGCAAATGCGTTAGTAATTATGGACAAGGTAGATTATAGTGGAAAAATGAACATATTATTATTAGACGGGAGGAACTTATAGGCTTGGCCAGGGAGCCTGCCTATAAAAGTTGCTAGGAAATATATACTACACAAGTAATACTGTTGACACAAAGAGATCATTTACTGCCTCATAGTCATTGAAACCCAAACTCCTGGGAACACCTTAAAGTGCTTGCAATGTACACTCTGGGATGGGGAAGACACACACTTGATAGAATGCACACGAAAATATATTTGAGGATCAGTTCTCCGTCTGCACACTATCACAACTTACTGGAATGAGACGCGACAGGAGGAGATACAGCATAAACACAGTAAAAAGCATGGGATGCCTTGACCCATTCTGTGTCAACATGTGTTGTCCAATGCTCTTCAACATTCCACCGGCACCTATAAGAAATATTTGCCGCAACAAAGGTACAAGTTTCCAAGAGAAATTTGAACTTACTGAAACAAACCAAGTTGACCAAAGAGTCAACAATGAAGTTTGGTCTCAGGCCGAACTTCAAGAGCAAGAAAAACTCTCGAAATAGGTGACAGTCACAGGAGGAAGAGGAAGATGTGAAAGCAGATTCCAACAGTTATAAAAGCAGGCAAAAAAAAAAAAAAAAGGCCAGGAATTTTGCGTGACCATTGGTGAGTAATTACCAGGCGGTGCCAGGAACCAAGACGCAATTCGAGAAGCCACAACTAGCCAGGTACAACTAGATGGAGACGAAGACCATAAACAGTTTCAAGACTAGAGCCAAATATCAGTGAAGTCCGTCGACAGCAGTAAAAGAATTTTAAGGTTAGCAGTTGAGCCAGGAGCTATGAGTCAACCTCAGCAAACATTACTAGGCGAGAACACAAACCAACCACACCAGGGTTACACAATATTTATAGTGTATACAAACTTGTAGCATACAGATATACACACACAGTTACCAGATGAGCCCACTGCTGCTGCTACTTGGCCAGCTAAATATACAAGCGCCAGGGGAATTCCACTACAAAGCCTCACACACACAGCTGTTGTATCTCTTGTTGCTGTTGTTGGTGGTGGTGATTTTGTTGTTTGTTACGCAGTTACAAGTTGTTGTTGTTGTTGTTGACCTGACCAGCTGGTCGTCTCTTCTTCCACCCGATACTAAGTTAGTTTCAACTTAGACTACCCAGCGGAGCTGTCATAATATTAATGTGTTCTTGCGTATTAAATAGTTTACTTGCCTTAGTTAAGTTCTGAAAGATATATAAACTAGAGCAATTTTGTTTTGCCATGTAAAAAAGTACTGCTTGGCACCTGGTCTCAAAGGTTGGCAACACTGGCTCAGACGGTTGGCAACACTGGCTCAGACGGTTGACTACAACGGCACGAAATTTGAAACCGTAGAAAAAATCCAAATATTCTTCCTTGAAGCCTTTATATATATATATATATATATATATATATATATATATATATATATATATATATATATATATATATATATATATATATATATATATATATATATACTATATAAAAGATTTAAGAGATACATTGTTATAAAGATGGCATATACAGTATATAAGGTGTGAGAGATACATGTCTAGTACATGTTGTTACATGTTTGTCACTGATTATAATGCGAAAATCTCATCCAGCTTCTCAGAGCAGGGGAGAGTGCCCAAAATACAGCATGCATTACCCCTCTGAACAGCAGTGCTGAGTCGCTGGAACAGAAAACTAGCTGCCCTAGGATCCCTAGTTACCCTGTTGAGTCTTTTGCCCAGCTCCTTGAGGAACTTAGATGCACTCTTTCCCCATGAACCAAGGGTCTCTGAGCCTATGGGAACAAACATATAATGATGGGCAAGTTCTCCATATTTTCTCGACTTTTGGGACTCCCTGAAGGTGGCAGCTGCCCCTCCTTCCTCCCTGGTGTATTGGAGATAGGTATCAGCCAAGGTAGATGCACATGTGTTGTCCCACACCACCTGCTTGCCGTCTGTCCAGGCTTGGAGGGTGATACCATCTGGACGCTTTTGGCTGCCATCAGATCTGCATAGTTGGGGTGGTTCCCTTACTGCTGGGCTTCCGGCTGTTGTGAGGCTCCTCTTGATAATGTTATTAACCTCTTCGTGTCTTGCAATCTTTCCCTCGGATTTACGACACACAAGACCATGGTACCCGAATCGGTCTGCTGCTTCACTGCCACAAATACACCTGTGTTCGGCGAGAATAGGGGCGGCAAGTCGAAGGGCAACACCAATGCGGATGGTCTGTGGGTCGAGGCGTGTGCCAAGGCTGGAATTGGGAACAGCCAACAGAAAGTCCCCTGCATGAGGAGCTCTCACTGCCAGGAGGCAGGCTATATCCTTCCCTGACACAGTCTGAAGCATTGCTGAGGCTATATTCTCTACTATTGGGCCATCCCAGTGCGACTGTTTGTAGTTGTTGGAGGGAGCAGGCCTGGTTTCAGAGCCCATTAGATTATACCAGATCCTGGCTCCGTCGACGAACTTTTGGTCATGGATTCCAATCTTGTCCCTAAGATGTTCAGGGAGACTCGCTGCTACAATGCCTCCTAGTCTGACTGGGAGTGTAGCTTGGTCCCACTGCCCATCTTCTAGAGTAAGGTTAAGTACTTTAGTAAAGATCTGCCTCAGGATACTGTCATATTCGTGCAGTATAGGGTTATCATATGAAGGAGCACATCTTAGGAAATATGTCAACCTGGGCAGACTCAAGCTTTTTGTGAGAAGGTACAAGGCATCATGGGTGTCAAGATTGCCTATTCGTTGTTCCATTCTCCTCAATTCTTCCAGTTTCTTCCTGAGAATTGTGTCAATGGCATCGCTTCCCAGAGGTGCTCCAAGCAAGACACTATTAGTAGGGGCAATGACTGTTGCTCCTGGTAGTTTTGATATCACTGCATCTATCACTTGTTGATTGACTGAGATGATTTCACATTTGGATGGATTCAGGATGAGACCCATTTCCTGTCCCCGTGTCATCACCTGTGTAAGATCATCTAGAAGGGACTCCTTTGTACCTGCTAGTGTGCCATCATCCAGGAACCAGATGTTTAGCTCACTGGTCAGTCTGTGATTTCCCTAACTGCTATACAGAAGAGAAATGATGTGAGGGGGTCCCCTTGCTGGACACCCTCTGATGATGTGATTTCATGCTGTCCTGGCACCTCTGCTGTTTCTCATCCTCATAGCAGACATAGATAAAAACACCCAGCACACTTTTGTATCATCATTTGCAGATGACACTAAAATAAGCATGAAAGTCACTACGGTAGAAGACACTGAAAAATTACAGGATGACATAAGCAAGGTCTTCCAGTGGGCAGTGGAGAACAACATGACGTTCAATGGTGATAAGTTTCAGCTGCTTAGGTATGGAAAAAATGAAGAACTCAAAAGGAACACTATATACAAAACGCAAGAGGGTCACCACATAGAACGAAAGGAACACGTAAAGGACTTGGGAATAATTATGTCTGCTGATCTGTCTTTTAAAGACCATAACAAGACAAAGATCACAACAGCCAGGAAGATGACGGGGTGGGTATTGAGAACTTTCAAAACAAGGAAATAATGCCGATGGTGACACTCTTCAAATCGCTAGTGCTCCCCACTTAGAATACTGCTCAGTGCTGACGGCCCCGTTCAGGGCAGGAGAAATATCAGAGCTGGAACAAATTCAGAGATCGTTTACGGCTCACATTGAGCCATTGAAACATCTAAATTATTGGGAACGCCTTCAAGTTTTGAACATGTACTCATTGGAGCGGAGAGAGAGAGATACATGATAATATATACTTGGAAAGTACTTGAGGGCCTGGTCCCAAATCTGCACACTGCCATAACAACATACTGGAGTGAGAGATATGGGAGAAAGTGTAAAATAAACCCAGTGAGGAGCAGGGGTGCGGTGGGGACAATACGGGAGCACTGTATTAACATCCGGGGTCCCAGACTATTCAACATCTTACCAGAAGATATCCGAAACATCGCTGGAACCAGTGTAGAAGCCTTCAAGAGGAAACTGGACAAGTATCTTCATCGGGTGCCAGATCAACCAGGCTGTGATGGATATGTGGGGCAGCGGGCCTCCAGCAGCAACAGCCTGGTTGACCAGGCAAGCACCAGACGAGCCTGGCCCATGGCCGGGCTCAGAGAGTAGATACTCTCGAAACTCTTCAAAGGTATATCAAAGGTATATCAAAGGTATCTCCAAACAGGAGCATTGATATATATATATATGTCGTGCCGATTAGGTAAAACTGGTCAATTAGCAAGAACTCGTTTAAAATTAAGTCCTTTCTAAAATTTTCTCTTAAACGTTTAAAGATATATTTTTTAATTTATGGTAATGTAAAATTTTTTAATTTTGTACCAAGAGAAACTTTGAAAACCTACCTAACCTTATTATAACAAGCGCAATTTAATTTAGCCTAACCCAACTAAATATATTTTAGATACGTTTACAGTAATTTAATAATAACTTTTTGCGAAATTATTGCATACACAAATTTTCGCTTGTCTTATATAGCAAGAAGAGCGTTGCTATTTAAGCCAAAATCACAAGTTTTACCTAATCGGCACGATATATATATATATATATATATAT
>WNWK01002658.1:80000-200387 GCA_009830355.1 Cherax destructor
GAGAACACGTTGCAGGATATTCTTTATATAAATAATCCACTCATGGGAGAGAGAAGCCGGTATACTGGCTCCCTCACCTTCCTGTATTAGTGTGACTTGTAAATGATCCAAGTCGGACCGAAACGTCGTGGTAAGCTCCTCTCTCTCTCTCCTATGTGTGGGTTATTTGTGTATTGTTCCAGTCACGGTATTGTGCTTTTCTGTTCTTCAGAACATTCTTAGAACGCAGGTCAAGCAAAAACGATTAAGAGCAAAAGACTTGGCAGACGGTGCAACGTACCCCGAGTGAAAAGTAGGGGTGCCACTGGTACACTAAGAGAAAACACAATAAGTGTCCGGGGCCCAAGACTGTTCAACATCCTCCCACCAGTAGACCTCTGGTTGTCTTCAAGAGGGAGCTGGACAGATACCTAAAGTCAGTGCCAGATCAGCCGGGCTGTGGTTCGTACATTGGACTACGTGCAGCAAGCAGTAACAGCCTCGTTGATCAGGCCCTGATCCACCGGGAGGCCTCATCATATACCGGGCGGCGGGGACGTCGATCCCCTGAATGCCCTCCAGGTAGACTCCAGGTAGGCAGAGTAAAAGTCCGTACACAAATGCCCAGACTTCTTTACATGTTCCCTCACACATCTGACTTGCAATAATTTCCTGAAACTCTTTAGTACACAAAACACAATTTGCAACACTGGCAGCAGCCGCCTTTGAAGAGAAATTCAGTCACCGAGCTCACAAAGGTCTACAATTAATCTCCCCGTGATAACATAAATATATATTCCTCTTTCTCTTCGCCTCCTGTGTAAACGTTGAGAACTGAAAATTATTTCCTTAGCTGCAAAACTTTTTTTTGGTGGTTACTCAGAGACGGTGGTGTAGCCTCCTGGTGGTCGTTGTTGACAACCACTCCCCTGCTGGTGGTCGATGTTGTCAACCACTCCCCTGCTGGTGGTCGTTGTTGTCAACCACTCCCATGCTGGTGGTCGTTGTTGACAATCACTCCCCTCCTGGTGGTCGTTGTTGACAATCACTCCCCTCCTGGTGTTCGTTGTTGACAATCACTCCCTTGCTGGTGGTCGATTTTGACAACCACTCCCCTGCTGGTGGTCGTTGTTGACCACTCCCCTGCTGGTGTTCGTTGTTGACAACCACTCCCCTGCTGGTAGTCGTTGTTGTCAACCCCTCCCCTGCTGGTGGTCGTTGTTGATAATCACTCCCCTGCTGGTGGTCGTTGTTGACAACCACTCCCCTGCTGTTGACAACCACTCCCCTGCTGGTGGTCGTCGTTTACAACCACTCTCCGGCTGGGGGTCGTTGTTTACAACCACTCCCCTGCTGGTGGTTGTTTACAACCACTCCCCTGCTGGTGGACGTTGTTGACAACCACTCTCCTGCTGGTGGTCGTTGTTTACAACTACTCCCCTACTGGTGGTCGTTGTTTACAACTACTCCCCTGCTGGTGATCGTTGTTTACAACCACTCTCCTGCTGGTGATCGTTGTTTACAACCACTCCCCTGCTGGTGATCGTTGTTTACAACCATTCTCCTGCTGGTGATCGTTGTTGACAACCACTCCCCTGCTGGTGATCGTTGTTGACAACTACTCCCCTGCTGGTGGTCGTTGTTGACAACTACTCCCCTGCTGGTGATCGTTGTTGACAACCACTCCCCTGCTGGTGGTCGTTGTTTACAACCACTCCCCTGCTGGTGATCGTTGTTGACAACTACTCCCCTGCTGGTGGTCGTTGTTGACAACTACTCCCCTGCTGGTGGTCGTTGTTGACAACTACTCCCCTGCTGGTGGTCGTTGTTGACAACCACTCCCCTGCTGGTGGTCGTCACCCAAACATGCGGCCAATCAGTCCATAAATGGGCATACCTTTGATACACCCTTGACGGGTTTCAAGAGTTTTGCTACTCCCGCAGCCCGGCCCTGGACCAGGCCTATCTGGTGCTTGCCTGTTCAACCAGTTTACTGCTACGGGCAGCCAGCTCCCCAATATATCCATCACAGCCTGGTTGGTCCGACACTTGACGAAGGTACTTGTCAAGTTTCCTCTTGAAGATTTTTACATTTCTTTTGGTAGAGTGTTAAACAGTCTGGGTCCACTGATGTTGATACAGTGTTCTCTTATTTTTCCCACGGCGTCCCTGTTTTTAACTGGGTTTATGATACATTTTTTTCCCCCATATCTCTCACTCCAGAATGTTGTTATGGCAGTGTGCAGATTTGTGACTATCCTACCCTACTCTCGCGTTCCCCAAAACACTCACACACACACACACACACACACACACACACACACACACACACACACACACACACACACACACACACACACACACACACACACACACAGGGGTGTGTAGATTGCATATTCCTGGACTGTAAGAAGGCGTTTGACACAGTTCCACACAAGAGATTAGTGCAGAAGCTGGAGGACCAGGCAGGGATAACAGGGAAGGCACTACAATGGATCAGGGAATACCTGTCAGGAAGACAGCAGCGAGTCATGGTACGTGGCGAGGTGTCAGAGTGGGCGCCGGTGACGAGTGGGGTTCCACAGAAGTCAGTCCTGGGACCGGTGCTGTTTCTGGTATTTGTGAACGACAAGACGGATGGAATAGACTCCGAAGTGTCCCTGTTTGCAGATGATGTGAAGTTGATGAGAAGAATTCAATCGGACGAGGACCAGGCATAACTACAAAGGGATCTGGACAGGCTGCAAGCCTGGTCCAGATTGGCTCCTGGAGTTCAACCCCACCAAGTGCAAAGTCATGAAGATTGGGGAAGGGCAAAGAAGACCGCAGACGGAGTACAGTATAGGGGGCTAGAAACTACAAACCTCAATCAAGGAAAAAGATCTTGGGGTGAGTATAACACCAGGCACATCTCCTGAGGCGCACATCAACCAAATAACTGCTGCAGCATATGGGCGCCTAGCAAACCTAAGAACAGCGTTCCGACATCTTAATAAAGAATCGTTCAGGACCCTGTACACTGTGTACGTTAGGCCCATACTGGAGTATGCAGCACCAGTTTGGAACCCACATCTAGCCAAGCACATAAAGAAGCTAGAGAAAGTGCAAAGGTTTGCAACAAGACTAGTCCAGGAGCTAAGGGGTATGTCCTACGAGGAGAGGTTAAGGGAAATCGACCTGACGACACTGGAGGACAGGAGAGATAGGGAAGACATGGTAACGACATATAAGATACTGAGAGGAATTGACAAGGTGGACAGAGACAGAATATTCCAGAGATGGGACACAGCAACAAGGGGACACAGTTGGAAGTTGAAGACTCAGATGAATCACAGGGATGTTAGGAAGTATTTCTTCAGTCAAAGAGTGGTCGGGAAGTGGAATAGCTTGGGAAGCGATGTAGTGGAGGCAGGTTCCATACATAGCTTTAAGGAGAGGTATGATAAAGCTCATGGAGCAGGGAGCGTGACCCAGTAGCGGCCAGTGAAGAGGCGGGGTCAGGAGCTATGAATCGACCCCTGCAACCACAACTAGGTGAGTACAACTAGGTGAGTACACACAAGTTAGGACCTTGGGGTGGTGAGAAGTGTTTGTGGCTGTTGTAAGAGAAGAGGTCCCTGACCAGCCCTTAGAGGAAGTGTATCCTCGGTCCGTGACACACATACCGCACAAGGGCCAGTCTCGCCACCCTCCCCGCAGACCCTCCCACAATTCTCTTGCCAACTATCCGCCTAGGTTGCCGCAACTGCCGCCCTTGCTCTTGCCGCAGCTATCCTTCCTCTTGCCGCAGCTACCGTTGCCCGTGCCGCAGCTACCGTTGCTCTTGTCGGAGCTACCGTTGCCCGTGCCGCAGCTACCGTTGCTCGTGCCGCAGCTACCGTTGCCCGTGCCGCAGCTACCGTTGCTCGTGCCGCAGCTACCGTTGCTCGTGCCGCAGCTACCGTTGCTCGTGCCGCAGCTACCGTTGCCCGTGCCGCAGCTACCGTTGCCCGTGCCGCAGCTACCGTTGCTCGTGCCGCAGCTACCGTTGCTCGTGCCGCAGCTACCGTTGCTCGTGTCGCAGCTACCGTTGCCCGTGCCGCAGCTACCGTTGCTCGTGCCGCAGCTGCCGTTGCTCGTGCCGCAGCTACCGTTGCCCGTGCCGCAGCTACCGTTGCTCGTGCCGCAGCTGCCGTTGCTCGTGCCGCAGCTACCGTTGCCCGTGCCGCAGCTACCGTTGCTCGTGCCGCAGCTGCCGTTGCTCGTGCCGCAGCTGCCGTTGCTCGTGCCGCAGCTGCCGTTGCTCGTGCCGCAGCTGCCGTTGCTCGTGCCGCAGCTACCGTTGCCCGTGCCGCAGCTACCGTTGCCCGTGCCGCAGCTACCGTTGCTCGTGCCGCAGCTACCGTTGCTCGTGCCGCAGCTACCGTTGCTCGTGCCGCAGCTACCGTTGCCCGTGCCGCAGCTACCGTTGCTCGTGCCGCAGCTGCCGTTGCTCGTGCCGCAGCTACCGTTGCCCGTGCCGCAGCTACCGTTGCTCGTGCCGCAGCTGCCGTTGCTCGTGCCGCAGCTACCGTTGCCCGTGCCGCAGCTACCGTTGCTCGTGCCGCAGCTGCCGTTGCTCGTGCCGCAGCTGCCGTTGCTCGTGCCGCAGCTGCCGTTGCTCGTGCCGCAGCTGCCGTTGCTCGTGCCGCAGCTGCCGTTGCTCGTGCCGCAGCTGCCGTTGCTCGTGCCGCAGAATTCAGCACTATAAATCTTCTCCCCGCTGTGCCAGCTTATATCTTGTGCTTGTCGTTATCGCTTGCCGCAGTCATCACCTCAGTGGTCATCACCACCGTAGTCATCACCTCTGTAGTCTTCGCCGTAGTTATCACCTTCACCGTAGTCATCTTCATCGTAGTCATCTTCATCGTAGTTATCACCTTCATCGTAGTCATCTTCATCGTAGTTATCACCTTCACCGTAGTCATCTTCATCGTAGTTACCATCTTCACCGTAGTCATCTTCATCGTAGTTATCACCTTCACCGTAGTTATCACCTTCACTGTAGTCATCACCGTAGTCATCATTAAGCTTCCTTAATACATTCAACTAAAATCCGGGTATTCCCTGGAGGACTTACCAGTTATCCTACCAGTAATCTTACCTGTGACCGGTTTCGAGGGCTTTTCTACCCTTGTAGCTCAGTCTTCAGCCATTCTGCCTTGTTGACCGCCTGTTCAAGCAGGCTGTTGCTGTTACAGACCTGCAGGTCCACAAGGCCATCACAGCCTAGTTGATGTCTCACTTGGCGGAGGTAGTGATCCAGTTCCGGTAACATTTGTGACACCTGTTGGTAGCAGGTTGGATAGTTTGGGGCCACGGATGTTGATACAATGTTCTCTCATTGTGCCCACGGCACTCCAACTTTGCAGTGGATCTAATTTACATTTCCTTCCTTATCTCTTACTCTCCTCGGCTCACGGATATACCTTTGATGGGTTTCGAGAGTCTTCTTACTCTCGCAGCTCGGCCATAGGCCAGGTTTGTCTGGTAACAGCCTGGTCAATCAGGCTGTTGCTGATGGTGGCCCGCTGCCACACACATCCATCAGAGCCTGGTTGATCTGGTACCTGGTGAAGATACTTGTCTAATTTCCTCTTGAAGACTTCTACACTTGTTCCATCAGTGTTTGTGATATCTTATGGTAAAATGCTGAATAATCTTGGAGTGTCTGTGTTTATCTTTTCTTTGCTTATCCTTGCTCCTCCTCTTCCTCCTGTTTCACTTTTTCTCCACATTCACACCTCTTTCCACCGACGGTAGTTACATTCCTCTCCGTGACCCCTCATCACCCTAAATAAATAACTCTACTCCATTTCTCCTGGACTCTCAGTACACTGACCTCAACCTGAGGGAAGTGTAGACGACACATGCGGGTGTAAACAACCACAGACACCTGACTGCGTGAAGCCGCCCGCTGGCAGCAACAACCTTGTTAACCAGGAAGGGTGTCGAGAGTCCCTTTATTGGTATAACACCCCAGTAAAGGGACTGGCAGTATGAACGGCAGTAGACGCGTCGGGAGAACAGGTGTTAACAGGGAGAAGTTAAGAGCCTAGCTACTGGTGCTTCCAGAGAGCATAGCCCTTACTGCGAGTGCTTGTACAAGCTTGTCTGACAGCCTGGTCAGTCAGGTTGTTGCTGCTTGTGGCACGCGGTCTAACACTGGCATCACATCATGGCTGATAAGGAATAATAAAGAGAAATTTGTCAAATTCCTGTCACCGATTTTTTTCATATTTTCGTAGCATGTGGCCTGATTTTTTTAGCCACCGGTGATCAACTAAGCTATTGCTACCCTTATGTCCACGTAGCCATGGATCTGGTTGAACAATCCGTTGTTTTTTACATTTCTTGGTTGACAATTGAAGAGGTGGCTCGAAGCTTAGTGGAAACGTCTTCAGCTCACAACCGAAGGACGAGGTTTGATCCTGGGGCGGGTGGAGACGTGAGTCACCGTTCCTTTCACATGATGCCCCTTAACCTAGCAGTAAATATGTACCCAGGTGTTAGCTGAGTGTTGTCAGTTGAGATCTGAACTGAGCTGAGATAGGATCATAGCTTTTAGCCTGAGATAGGATAACAGCTTTTAGCCTGAGATAGGATAACAGCTATCAGCCTGAGATAGGATAACAGCTATCAGCCTGAGATAGGATAACAGCTATCAGCCTGAGATAGGATAACAGCTAACAGCCAGAGATAGGATAACAGCTATCAGCCTGAGATAGGATAACAGCTATCAGCCTGAGATAGGATAACAGCTATCAGCCTGAGATAGGATAACAGCTATCAGCCTGAGATAGGATAACAGCTATCAGCCTGAGATAGGATAACAGCTATCAGCCTGAGATAGGATAACAGCTATCAGCCTGAGATAGGATAACAGCTATCAGCCTGAGATAGGATAACAGCTATCAGCCTGAGATAGGATAACAGCTATCAGCCTGAGATAGGATAACAGCTATCAGCCTGAGATAGGATAACAGCTATCAGCCTGAGATAGGATAACAGCTATCAGCCTGAGATAGGATAACAGCTATCAGCCTGAGATAGGATAACAGCTATCAGCCTGAGATAGGATAACAGCTATCAGCCTGAGATAGGATAACAGCTATCAGCCTGAGATAGGATAACAGCTATCAGCCTGAGATAGGATAACAGTCATTAGCCTGCAAATTCAATGGTTGTTCAGCAATGTTCTGTAATTACACCTATGGCACTCCTGCCCCTCACTGGGTTCGTTCTACACTGTCTCCCGTATTTCTCACTCCAATAAGTTGTTATGGCAGTGTGCAGATAGGAGGCCTGACCCATAAATATTTTCTATGCATATATTATCAGGTATCTCCCTCCCTCTCTCTCTCTCTCTCTCTCTCTCTCTCTCTCTCTCTCTCTCTCTCTCTCTCTCTCTCTCTGTTCCAGGGAGCACACTCTAAGTACTCTGGCGCATTTTCATTGGTTTAAAAGATGTATGAAGGTATACCTGGAGTTACCTGGAGAGGGTTTCGGGGGTCAACGCCCCCGCGGCCCGGTCTGAGACCAAGCCTTGTAGTGTAGGATCTCTGCATATTTTCGGGCTCAAATCTCTCCTCTATCTGGAGTCTACCTGGAGTCGCTTCTGAAGGTCACCGCCCCCACACCAGGCCTCGTGCCCGCCACCCGTACTCCAACGAATACACCACACACCGGCTGATCAGGAGCGGCTTTGAGGAATGTGTCGATTTTTCTGGAGATCCCACTTATGCTCTAGGGTGAAGAGTCGTAGTCCCCTAACACTTGAGTTTTCTCTTACTGAGCTCATCTCTCTCCTGCTTTTCAATGGAGGTATCCTGCACTATCTGCCAAGTCTCGTGGGTTCATAGGTTCTAATTTCGGTGAGCAGGTTTAGTACCAGTTCCTCCATCTTCCTAGTGTAAATTATGATATATCTTTCTCGCCTATGTTCTAAGGAGTAAAGTTGCAGGGACTTTCAGCAATTTCACTTGTCAGTAAACAAAAATATTCCAGCCTAGAGAGAACGAGTATCATCACTGGCAGGAACGATTACTGGACCAATATGTCATGGTCTTGCATGCACCTGATGACAAGCAAAATGCAGATGTAGTATACGTAGAGAAAAACAAAAAATATGAACACAATGGAGAGGGAGATATATATATATATATATATATATATATATATATATATATATATATATATATATATATATATATATAGAGAGAGAGAGAGAGAGAGAGAAGAAGAAGAGAAAGAGAGAGAGAGAGAGAAGGGAGGGGCATTTCATTTCTCAGGATGGCCTGTCCCCCCAGGTGCCACCAGATGTCACCAGGTGTCACCAGGTGTCACCCTCACCGTGCAGGTAATCTCATCTCACTTTCATTAGTTTTAATATCATCATGGAGTGAAGGGGTGGCCAGGCAGCGCTGCCTGAGGCTTGTCTTTTCCTAGGCCTTGTTTACACACACACACACACACACACACACACACACACACACACACACACATACAAGGGGTCACAGTTGGAAGTTGAAGACTCAGATGAATCACAGGGATGTTAGGAAGTATTTCTTCAGTCACAGAGTGGTCAGGAAGTGGAATAGCTTGGGAAGTGATGTAGTGGATGCAGGATCCATTCAAAGCTTCAAGAAGAGGTATGATAAAGCTCATGGCGAAGGGAGAGTGACCCAGTAGCGGCCAGTGAAGAGGCGGGGCCAGGAGCTATGACTCGACCCCTGCAATCATAACTAGGTGAGTAACTAGGTGAGCACACACACTGGCGTACAAATATACACATATTCAAAATTATACAGTCTACATATACATTTATATATACCCAAATACACACAAGTACAGATATACACATACAAACGTACACATTCAAGCACACTAAGTAAAACAAACAAACAAGCTAAGGAAACACTGAGAAGAAACTAGAAACACACACAGTGCTAGATTCAGAATACTTCCCTAACCATACACTATCTCTCTCTCAGGGGTCCTGGTCAGCAAAACGCATACAACTATGAGGGTACCTTTACCAAATTCAACTTCAACAACAAGAACATCAACTGGGACCAGGTAGACATGGACCCTAACTAGTGCCTTGAAAAGATCAACTTCCTGGTAGCTGAAGTATGAAGAAGTAAACTGGAGAAAGAGAGACGCTCCCTCTACAGGAGAAGGCGAAGAATCACTGAGCTCCTCAAGAATGCCAGATTATCTGAAACACGGAAAAAAGTGCTGACCAGGGAAGTGGAAAATATTGAGCTAAAGTTAAAGGACCCATACAAGATCCAGGAGAGACTAGAGGAGCTAAAAGCGATTAGTGAAATTGAAAGAAATTCGAAATATTTCTTTTCATATGCCAAAAATAAGGCAAAAAACACTGCTAGTATAGGGCCCCTGCTCAGACAAGATGGATCCTACACAGATGACAACAAAGAAATGAGTGAGATACTGAAATCTCTGTGAGTCACTAATCAGTCTAAAGATAGACAACCCAAACAATTTTTTCATGAATGAGCCTCAAAACCCTGCCAATGTATGCCAAATTTCTGACATAACCCTAACTCCTCTAGACTTTGAGAAAGCCATCGACGACATGCCCATGCACTCATCCCCAGGCCCAGACTCGTGGAACTCTGTGTTCATTAAGACTGCAAGAAACCACTCTCACAGGCTCTAAGTATACTATGGAGAAGGAGCTTAGACACAGGAGAGATTCCACAGTCACTAAAAACAACGGATATAGCCCCACTCCATAAAGGTGGCAGCAAAGCAGTAGCTAAGAACTATAGACCAATAGCTTTAACGTCCCATATCATAAAAATCTTTGAAAGAGTTCTAAGAAGCAGAAAAGCAAACCACTTGGACTCCCAAAAATTGCACAATCCAGGGCAACATGGTTTCAGAGCAGGTCGCTCCTGCCTCTCGCAACTGCTAGACCACTATGATATGGTCTTAGATGCACTGGAAAACAAACAGAATGCAGATGTAGTATACAAAGATTTTGCAAAAGCCTTTGACAAGTGCGATCATGGTGTAATAGCACACAAAATGCGTGTTAAAGGAATAACTGGCAAAGTAGGCAGATGGATCTTCAACTTTCTAACCAATCGAACACAAAGAGTAGTGGTAAACAGTTAAATCGGAAGCTGCCATAGTGAAGAGCTCTGTCCCACAAGGCACAGTACTCGCCCCTATCCTGTTCCTCATTCTCATATCAGACATAGACAGAGATGTAAACCACAGCACTGTATCATCCTTTGCAGATGATACTAGGATCTGCATGAGAGTGTCATCCATTGATATACATTTACCTTTGATATACCTTTGAAGAGTTTCGAGAGTATCTACTATCTGAGCCCGGCCATGGGCCAGGCTCGTCTGGTGCTTGCCTGGTCAACCAGGCTGTTGCTGCTGGAGGCCCGCTGCCCCACATATCCATCACAGCCTGGTTGATCTGGCACCCGATGAAGATACTTGTCCAGTTTCCTCTTGAAGGCTTCTACACTGGTTCCAGCGATGTTTCGGATATCTTCTGGTAAGATGTTGAATAGTCTGGGACCCCGGATGTTAATACAGTGCTCCCGTATTGTCCCCACATCACCCCTGCTCCTCACTGGGTTTATTTTACACTTTCTCCCATATCTCTCACTCCAGTATGTTGTTATGGCAGTGTGCAGATTTGGGACCAGGCCCTCAAGTACTTTCCAAGTATATATTATCATGTATCTCTCTCTCCTCCGCTCCAATGAGTACATGTTCAAGACTTGAAGGCGTTCCCAATAATTTAGATGTTTCAATGGCTCAATGTGAGCCGTAAACGATCTCTGGATTTGTTCCAGCTCTGCTATTTCTCCTGCCCTGAACGGGGCCGTCAGCACTGAGCAGTATTCTAAGTGAGGGAGCACTAGCGATTTGAAGAGTGTCACCATCGGCATTATTTCCCTTGTTTTGAAAGTTCTCAATACCCACCCCGTCATCTTCCTGGCTGTTGTGATCTTTGTCTTGTTATGGTCTTTAAAAGACAGATCAGCAGACATAATTATTCCCAAATCTCCAAGAAGATATAAACCAAGTTTTCCAATGGGCAACAGAGAACAATATGATGTTCAATGAAGACAAATTCCAACTACTCCGTTATGGAAAACAGGAGGAAATAATAGCTAGGACTGAGTATACTACAAACTCTAATCACACAATAGAGCGGAAAAGTAATGTGAAAGACCTGGGTGTGGTAATGTCCGAAGACCTTACCTTCAAGGACCACAACAATGCCACTATCCCATCTGCGAGGAAACTGATAGGATGGATAATGAGAACATTCAAGACAATAGATGCTAAGCCATTGATGATCCTTTTTAAATCACTTGTTCTCTCTAGGCTAGAATACTGCTGTACATTAACATCCCCATTCAAGGCAGGTGAAATTGCAGATCTAGAGAATTTACAGAGAACCTTTACTGCACGTATAAGTTCCATCAAACACCTTAGCTACTGAGAACACCTGTAAGCACTAGACTTATATTCACTGGAGCGGAGGAGAGAGAGATACATCATAATCTACACCTAGAATAATCTGGAGGGACTGGTCAATAATCTGCACACAGAAATCACTCCCTACGAAAGGAAAAGACTTGGCAGACGGTGCAACGTACCCCCAGTGAAAAGTAGGGGCACCACTGGTACACTAAGAGAAAACGCAATAAGTGTCCGGGGCCCAATACTGTTCAACAGCCTCCCACCAACCATAAGGGGAATTACCAATAGACCCCTCGTTGTCTTCAAGAGGGAGCTGGACAGATACTTAAAGCCAGAGCCAGATCAGCCGGGCTGATTCGTACGCTGGACTACGTGCGGCCAGCAGTAACAGCCTCGTTGATCAGGCCCTGATGCACCAGGAGGCCTGGTCATGGCCCGGGCCGCGGGGGCGTTGATACCCGGAATGTCCTCCAGGTATACTCCAGGTAGGTAGACTCTCTCTCTGCCTCTCTCTTTCTCTGTCTGTCTGTCTCTCTTCCTCTTCACTTCATGTTTTGCGCTAGTTACCTCATTCCTCGTCATTTCCTCTTTACTTCCTGTCAATATTTTTCCCTTCCATCCCATCTCTTTCCTTTTTGTATTCCCTACCTTTCCATAACTTCCTTCTTACCTCTTCCTATTCTCCTCTTCCTCGTCCTGCTGCTTTCGCTTCTCTTATCACTCACCTCTTTTCCCTGCTCGTCTTTCCTCCAGTCATTTGCTTCCTTCCCTCTTTCTCCCCATCTTTACTTTGCTTCTTTTCTCTTAATCCTTCCTTTCTTTCACCCAAACCCACCTTTCAATCTCCCAATCCTTCCTTTCTTTCTCCCAATCCCTTCTTTCATTCTTCCAATCCCTCCTTTCAATCTCCCAATCCCTCCTTTCTTTCTCTCAATCCCTCCTTTCTTTCTCTCAATCCCTCCTTTCTTTCTCTCAATCCCTCCTTTCAATCTCCCAATCCCTCCTTTCTTTCTCTCAATCCCTCCTTTCATTCTCCCAATCCCTCCTTTCATTTTCCCAATCCTTCCTTTCTTTCAGTCTAACATTCTTTCCTTCTCTCCCTTCCTATTCCTTTACTCTTTCCTCTCTGCCTCCTCTTCTTTCGCTCTTCTCACTTCCTCTCTTCGTTATGATTCTACATTTTATTTTCTAGTAGGAAGGGAATTCCTAGAGAATCCCTCACTAAACATCTATAATTACTAGAATCCCCACTAAACATCTATTACTAAAAAATCCCCATTAAAATGTTTAACAATTAACGGGGAATCCCACCAAACGTCTATAATTACCAGATAATCCCCAGTGAACGTCTATAATTACCAAGGAATCCCAGCTGAACGTCTATAATTACCAAGGAATCCCAATGAACGTCTATAATTACCAAGGAATCCCAGCTGAACGTCTATAATTACCAAGAAATCCCCAAAGAACGTCTATAATTACCAAGGAATCCCAATGAACGTCTATAATTACCAAGGAATTCTCAATGAATGTCTATAATTGCCAGGGAATCCCCGCTGAACGTCTATAATTACCAAGGAATCCCAATGAACGTCTATAATTACCAAGGAATCCCAGCTGAACGTTTATAATTACCAAGGAATCCCCAAAGAACGTCTATAATTACCAAGGAATCCCAATGAACGTCTATAATTACCAGGGAATCCCCATTGAACGTCTATAATTGCCAGGGAATCCCCGATGAACGTCTATAATTATGAAGGAATCCCCACTGAACGTCTATAATTACCCGGAGTTCATTTTGCTTCAGAAACTAATGTCGTGTTTTCTTCCCCAAACCATTTCTTACAGCTAATATTTTTTCCCCTAAAATCATTTATTTCCCCTCTTGTTCCCTTCCTCTTTTTTTTTAAGTTTTCTTTGCCAGTTTTATCCCATTTCATTTTCCCCCTCCCTCTCTTTTACTCTCCATAATTAGTTGCTTTTTAATATTATTAATCTCCCCCCCCCTTGCTGTTCCCGATTATTTCCGGTACATGATAGTTCCTTCTATCATGATAGTTTCTTCTAGTTAATTACCTTTATAAATGATAGTTCCTTCTAGTTAATTACCTTTATAAATGATAGTTCCTTCTAGTTAATTACCTTTATACATGATAGTTCCTTCTAGTTAATTACCTTTATACATGATAGTACCTTCTAGTTAATTACCTTTACACATGATAGTTCCTTCTAGTTAATTACCTTTACACATGATAGTTCCTTCTAGTTAATTACCTTTACACATGATAGTTCCTTCTAGTTAATTACCTTTACACATGATAGTTCCTTCTAGTTAATTACCTTTACACATGATAGTTCCTTCTAGTTAATTACCTTTACACATGATAGTTCCTTCTAGTTAATTACCTTTATACATGATAGTTCCTTCTAGTTAATTACCTTTATACATGATAGTTCCTTCTATTTAATTACCTTTATACATGATAGTTCCTTCTTGTTAATTACCTTTATACATGATAGTTCCTTCTAGTTAATTACCTTTATACATGATAGTACCTTATAGTTAATTACCTTTATACATGATAGTTCCTTCTAGTTAATTACCTTTATACATGATAGTTCCTTCTATTTAATTACCTTTATACATGATAGTTCCTTCTAGTTAATTACCTTTATACATGATAGTTCCTTCTAGTTAATTACCTTTATACATGATAGTACCTTCTAGTTAATTACCTTTATACATGATAGTTCCTTCTAGTTAATTACCTTTATACATGATAGTTCCTTCTAGTTAATTACCTTTATACATGATAGTTCCTTCTAGTTAATTACCTTTATGCATGATAGTTCCTTCTAGTTAATTACCTTTATACATGATAGCTACTTCTAGTTAATTACCTTTATACATGATAGCTACTTCTAGTTAATTACCTTTATACATGATAGTTCCTTCTAGTTAATTACCTTTATACATGATAGTTCCTTCTAGTTAATTACCTTTATACATGATAGCTACTTCTAGTTAATTACCTTTATACATGATAGTTCCTTCTAGTTAATTACCTTTATACATGATAGTTCCTTCTAGTTAATTTTTTATCGTAATTGTTTCTCCCGAGTCGTTTCTCTCTGTTTCTCCTAATACTATTTTTTTTCTTTTTTTTTTTTTATTTCCTCGCAACTTCAAACACCATCCATTTCTCTCCTCTGAGCACTTATTTATTTCCTTACCCTCTCTACTCCTACCCCTCCACCCTCCCTCCCCCACCTCCTCCTTCCCTTCAACACCCATTTCTTAACTCAATTCACCATTCCATTTCTTTTCCCAGAGAGAGAGAGAGAGAGAGAGAGAGAGAGAGAGAGAGAGAGAGAGAGAGAGAGAGAGAGAGAGAGAGAGAGAGAGAGAGAGAGAATGTTTGTGAGTGGGCCACAAGAAATAATGAAGAGGCTCGATCCTCCGTCCTCCTAACTTCCCTACATGGCGACGCTAGGCAATGCAACATGTAAGACAGGAAGAGGGAGAACAAATAACAAAAACACGACAAACTAAACAAAATAAAACTAAGAAAGACTGATAAAAATGTTGGAGAGTAATAAAGAGGAAGGACGCACTGCGAGGCAGAGATAGACTAAATATTTATAAGGTTTGAAATCTATGAAGAAAAATGGAAATAAAATTGAGCAACAATATGTTTTAACAGCTGTTGTTGAGAAGCCGCCATGGGAAAAAAATGAAAAAAAGGTGATAAAAATATAAACAACAAATTCCCTGAACCAGTAAAGAAATCGACCAAATCAAAACACAAAAGAATAAAACAAACCAGGAATGAATATATATAGATGTAAGGAGAGAAGGGGAAAAAATATTGGAAAGAGAAACATTGAAGAAAATTCTAACAAAATCTCTTGTTGTAACCAGTGTCAAGAATCTGAACAAGTTCTTCATGAACCAGACTCAGAACATTGCCAACTTCTCCAAAATTTTGGGCCTAACCCTAACACCGAATGACTTTGAAAAAAAAGCCATTGTCAACATGCCCTTGCACTTTGTAGACTCCTTGTTTATCAAGAACTACGAGGAACTCCTGTTACGTGAATTAAATATTCTCTAGAGAAGGAGTCTAGACACAGGGGTCATCCCACAGTAAATAAAAATAACGAATAAAAACTCCACAAAGATGGCAGAGAAGAACAACAGACCTTTAGCACTAATGTCCAACATTATAAAAATCTTTGGAAGTGGGGTTTAAGAACCACTTTGATTCACATTTGCACAACCCAGGTTTAGAGCAAATCCCTCCTGCCTCTCGCAACTACTGAACCACTATGATAGTCCTGGATGCACTGCAAGACAGACGAGATGCGGATATAGTATACACGGACTTTGCAAAAGCCTTCGACAATTGCGATCATGGTGCAATAGCGCACAAAATGCCTGCAAAAGCAATAACTGAAAAAGGGAGCAGATGGATTTTTTTAAATTTCCTTACAAATAGTGTCGTGTCAGTATCATAGATACACTTGTTTAGTATATCTTTATACAGCTGGTCCCTTTGCGTGTGACGTCACGGTACCCGCTGACGTCAGAGGCTCAGCGCATGTGCACAGCCTATCATAGGCAGACTGCCTCTCACTAACGTTAGACCTACAGGCGAGACAGACGGTCACAAATAGTAATAGTTAACAGTAAGGTCAGAAGATGTCACTGTATAAAGCTCTATTCCCCAAGGCACTGTACTTGCCCCCATCATTTTCCTCATATTCATATTCGACATAGACAGGGACATAAATCATAGCACTGCATCATACTTTGCAGACGATACAAGAATTTCCATGAAAGCAACATGCATGACACTGTAAAACTCCAAGTAGATATAAACCAAGTCTTTCAGTGGGCCGAAAAAAACAATGAAGATTTATTTCAGTTACTTTGTTATGAAAAACTGAGGAAATAAAAGCTAGAACGACTATAAAACTAATTTAGCCAATCAGTAGACAGAAATACAAATGTAAAAAGTGATAATGACAAAAGGATATCACTTTCATGAACCACAATAGTGTCATTATCACAACCGAGAGGAAAATGATAGGATGGATAACAAGAACCTTCAAAATAAGAGATTTCAATGCAATGATGGCTCTTTTTAAGTCGCTCTCTCTAGGCTAGAATATTACACTACACTAATAGTTTCAATTGAAGCCTTCACTGCACATGTAAGTTCAGTCAAGCAAGAAAATTACTGTACTTCTTGGAACAAAGGCGAGAAGGGTACATCATAATTTACATCTGCACACAGAAATCACTCACTACGAAAGCAAGAGACTCAGCAGCTTCCCATCATACATAAAGAGGATTACCATTAAACCCCTAGCTGTCTTCAAGAGGGAAGCGGATCGGTTTCTCAAGCCAGTTCCTGATCAGCCAGGCTGTGGTTCTTACGTGAGACTGCAATGACAGCCTGGTTGATAAAGGGCTTGATCCACCAGGAGGCCTGGTCTGCGACAGGGCATCGGGGGCGCTCCCCCGCGGCCCGGGAAAATACACGTGAAAGTTAAAACACAATGAATATATATATATATATATATATATATATATATATATATATATATATATATATATATATATATATATATATGTCGTGCCTAATAGGTAAAACTGGTCAATTAGCAAGAACTCATTTAAAATTAAGTCCTTTCAAAAATTTTCTCTTATACGTTTAAAGATATATTTTTTTTCATTTATGTTAATGTAAAAATTTATAATTTTGTACCAAGAGAAACTTTGAAAACCTACCTAACCTTATTACAACAAGCGCAATTTAATTTAGCCTAACCCAACTAAATATATTTTAGATACGTTAACAATAATTTAATAACAAACAAACACACTGAAATATATTTTTTCGTTAGGTTCAGAATGATATTTGCGAAATTATTGCATACACAAATTTTCACTTGTCTTATATGGCAAGGTGAGCGTTGCTATTTAAGCCAAAATAGCAAGTTTTACCTAATCGGCACGACATATATATATATACATATATATATATATATATATATATATACATATATATACATATATACATATATATACATATATATATATATATACATATATATACATATATATACATATATATACATATATATACATATATATATATATATATATATATATGTCGTGCCGATTAGGTAAAACTTGCGATTTTGGCTTAAATAGCAACGCTCATCTTGCCATATAAGACAAGCGAAAATTTGTGTATGCAATAATTTCGCCAAAATCATTCTGAACATAACGAAAAAAATATATTTCATTGTGTTTGTTTATTATTAAATTAATGTTAACGTATCTAAAATATTTTTAGTTAGGTTAGGCTAAATTAAATTGCGCTTGTTGTAATAAGGTTAGGTAGGTTTTCAAAGTTTCTCTTGGTACAAAATTATAAATTCTTACATTAACATAAATGAAAAAAATATATCTTTAAACGTATAAGAGAAAATTTTAGAAAGGACTTAATTTTAGATGAGTTCTTGCTAATTGACCAGTTTTACCTAATCGGCACGACATATATATATATATATATATATATATATATATATATATATATATATATATATATATATATATATATATATATATCGTGCGATTTTGGCTTAAATAGCAACGCTCTTCTTGCCGAATAAGACAAGCAAAAATTTGTGTATGCAGTAATTTTGCAAAAGTCATTCTGAACCTAACGAAAAAATAAATATATTTCACTGTGTTTGTTTATTATTAAATTATTGTAAACTTATCTAAAATATATTTAGTTGGATTAGGCAAAATTAAATTGCGCTTTTTATAATAAGGTTAGGTAAGTTTCCTAAGGTTCTTTTGGTACAAAATTATTAATTTTTACATTAACACAAATGAAAAAAATACATCTTTAAACGTACCTAAGAATTTTTTAGAAAGAACTTAATTTTAAACGAGTTCTTGCTAACTGACCAGTTTTACCTATTCAGCACGACATATATATATTCTTGGTGCATACTCTCTCTCTCTCTCTCTCTCTCTCTCTGGCTTTCACCTTTCAGAAAGATAGACAATCGTAGGGGGAGGAGGAAAAAGAAAATAACAGAATTGTTTTGGTGATGTAGTGAATGTTCGGATAGTTGTGTGATCACATTCACTTAGAACTGGAACAACCTGTGACAAGGCTTGTTCCAGGGTCTTGCTCGCTCGTGTGTGTGCCTGTTTTTTTGTGTATGCTTTGAGTGGTGTTTGAATATTGTTTAAACGCTTGGGGAAGGTTGTTTGAGTGTTGTGTGTGTGTACTCACCTAATTGTACTCACTTAATTGTGGTTGCAGGGGTCGAGATTCAGCTCCTGGCCCCGCCTTTGATATATCTTTGACGAGTTTCGGGAATTTATCTACTCTCTGAGCCCGGCCATGGGCCAGGCTCTTCACTGATTGCTACTGGGTCCCTTCTCTCCCTGCTCCATTGAGCTTTATCATATCTCGTCTTAAAGCTATGTATGGTTCCTGCCTCCACTACATCACTTGCTAGACTATTCCACTTCCTGACTACTCTATGGCTGAAGAAATACTTCCTAACATCCCTTTGACTCATCTGAGTCTTCAACTTCCAATTGTGACCCCTTGTTTCTGTGTCCCATCTCTGGAACATCCTGTCTCTATCCACCTTGTCTATTCCCCGCAGTATTTTGTATGTCGTTATCATGTCTCCCCTAACCCTCCTGTCCTCCAGTGTTGTCAGGCCGATTTCCCTTAACTTTCTTCGTAGGACAATCCCCTTAGCTCTGAAACTAACCTTGTCGCAAACCTTTGAAATTTCTCTAATTTCTTGACGTGCTTGACCAGGTTTGGGTTCCAAACTGGTGCTGCATACTCTAGTATGGGCCTGACCTACACGGTGTACAGAGTCTCGACCCCTGCAACCACAATTAGGTGAGTGCACAAACACACACAAATAACTAAACGAAGCCAAAATAACAAACAGTTTAGTAACCCCTGGCGTAATGCAAACAAACAAACAAACAAAACAAGCACCTAACGGTCCCCCCATTCCCTCCCCCTCCCCTCGCACCTTCGTCTCGTCTGCCTTAACTAGTCATAAAATAACTTGTCTACATTAATCCCACTCTAACTTCGCCTAACCTAACTTTCATCCATTATATTCATGGGGGAACTCAACTATACGAGGACCAGAGGAGGAGAAAATAATTAAGTAATCGAGATGGCGCCTCCTGGCGAGATTATTATTTAGGAAGGGGAGGGGGTAAGGGGAAGGGGGAGGGGAAGGGGGAGGGGAGAGAAACTATTTCTGATAGTTTTAATATGTTTCCTGGGAACTACGGCTGGAGCGCTGGGTTGTAATACGCTGCTGCTGCTGCAGCGTGAGCACTGTAACTTCCCCCATTACAGTGAGGTTACAAGGGTGGGGGGTGAATGGTGGAAGGGGGGGAGGTAATGTTAATAGGGTGTAATTAGGGGGAAGATATAACTGGAGGGGGGAGGGTCAACGCCCCCCGCGAGACCCGCTCCATGACCAAGGACCGGCAGGTGAACCTTTCCGCTGGTATCAAGTACGGTGGTGGCCTCTTGACTTTTTCCCCCAGCCAGGCAGCCAGTCAGTCAGCCAGCCAGCCAGCCAGCCAATCAGCCAGCCAGTCTGTCAGTCAGTCTGTCAGCCAACCAGACGACCAATCACAGGCCAATGCGTTTAATTTCCGTCGAAGTTGGTAATTGAGGCGGTGGATGTTCCGTGTCTTCTAGCCCAAGCAGGTACCCCCGAGGCCTCAGGTAGACCCCAGCAGGAACCCCGGGGCAGCAGGTAGACCCTCAGTAGGGGCCCCAGGGGAGGCAGGTAGACTCTCAGCAGCGACCCCCGGGGCAGCAGATTGACCTCCAGCAGGGACCCCCGAGGCAGCAGGTAGAGTTCCAGCAGGAAGACCCCCAGCAGCGATCCCCGGGGCAGCAGGTAGACATCCAACAGGTAGACATGCAGCTTGTAGACATCCAGCTGATAGACAACCAGCAGATAGACATCCAGCAGGTAGACATCCAGCAGATAGACATCCAGCAGGTAGACATCCAGCAGGAAGACATCCAGCAGGTAGACATCCAGCAGGTAGACATCCAGCAGGTAGACATCCAGCAGGTAGACATCCAGCAGGTAGACATCCAGCAGATAGACATCCAGCAGATAGACATCCAGCAGGTTGACATCCAGCAGATAGACATCCAGCAGATAGACATCCAGCAGGTAGACATCCAGCAGGTTGACATCCAGCAGATAGACATCCAGCAGGTAGACATCCAGCAGGTAGACATCCAGCAGATAGACATCCAGCAGGTTGACATGGTATGGGACTAACTCAACTAGATTCCTCAACCTCTCCTTCCTAATTGTTGACATCCTCGTTCCCTGTGTCTGGCAGCGCTCGCTCGGGCAACACACACAGGCAACACTGCCCTCCTGCCCACCTCGTGCAACACTACCCTCCTGCCCACCTTGTGCAACACTACCCTCCTGCCCACCTCGTGCAACACTACCCTCCTGCCCACCTCGTGCAACACTACCCTCCTGCCCACCTCGAGCAACACTACCCTCCTGCCCACCTCGTGCAACACTACCCTCCTGCCCACCTCGAGCAACACTACCCTCCTGCCCACCTCGTGCAACACTACCCTCATGCCCACCTCGAGCAACACTACCCTCCTGCCCACCTCGTGCAACACTCTGCCCTCCTGCCCACCTCGTGCAACACTACCCTCCTGCCCACCTCGTGCAACACTACCCTCCGGCCCACCTCGTGCAACACTACCCTCCTGCCCACCTCGTGCAACACTACCCTCCTGCCCACCTCGAGCAACACTACCCTCCTGCCCACCTCGTGCAACACTACCCTCCTGCCCACCTCGAGCAACACACTACCCTCCTGCCCACCTCGTGCAACACTACCCTCCTGCCCACCTCGTGCAACACTACCCTCCGGCCCACCTCGTGCAACACTACCCTCCTACCCACCTCGTGCAACACTACCCTACGGCCCACCTCGTGCAACACTACCCTCCGGCCCACCTCGTGCAACACTACCCTCCTGCCCACCTCGTGCAACACTACCCTCCTGCCCACCTCGTGCAACACACTACCCTCCTGCCCACCTCGTGCAACACTACCCTCCTGCCCACCTCGTGCAACACTACCCTCCTGCCCACCTCGTGCAACACTACCCTCCTGCCCACCTCGTGCAACACTACCCTCCGGCCCACCTCGTGCAACACTACCCTCCGGCCCACCTCGTGCAAAACTACCCTCCTGCCCACCTCGTGCAACACTACCCTCCTGACCACCTCGAGCAACACTACCCTCCTGCCCACCTCGTGCAACACTACCCTCCTGCCCACCTCGTGCAACACTACCCTCCTGCCCACCTCGTGCAACACTACCCTCCTGCCCACCTCGTGCAACACTACCCTCCTGCCCACCTCGTGCAACTACCCTCCTGCCCACCTCGTGCAACACTACCCTCCTGCCCACCTCGTGAAACACTACCCTCCGGCCCACCTCGTGCAACACTACCCTCCGGCCCACCTCGTGCAACACTACCCTCCTGCCCACCTCGTGCAACACTACCCTCCTGCCCACCTCGTGCAACACTACCCTCCGGCCCACCTCGTGCAACACTACCCTTTTGCCCACCTCGTGCAACACTACCCTCCTGCCCACCTCGAGCAACACTACCCTCCTGCCCACCTCGTGCAACACACTACCCTCCTGCCCACCTCGTGCAACACTACCCTCCGGCCCACCTCGTGCAAAACTACCCTTTTGCCCACCTCGTGCAACACTACCCTCCTGCCCACCTCGAGCAACACTACCCTCCGGCCCACCTCGTGCAACACTACCCTCCTGCCCACCTCGTGCAACACTACCCTCCGGCCCACCTCGTGCAACACTACCCTCCGGCCCACCTCGTGCAACACTACCCTCCGGCCCACCTCGTGCAACACTACCCTCCAGCCCACCTCGTGCAACACTACCCTCCTGCCCACCTCGTGCAACACTACCCTCCTGCCCACCTCGTGCAACACTACCCTCCTGCCCACCTCGTGCAACACAACCCTCCGGCCCACCTCGTGCAACACTACCCTCCGGCCCACCTCGTGCAACACTACCCTCCGGCTCACCTCGTGCAACACTACCCTCCTGCCCACCTCGTGCAACACTACCCTCCTGCCCACCTCGTGCAACACTACCCTCCTGCCCACCTCGTGCAACACTCCGGGCAACACTCTCAATACGTTCATTTTTGAATGCGATCTCAAGCGTCAAAACACTACCTTCTTTATTGTAGGGTCAAGTTAGCTAAGTTACGGCAGGTTAACTTAGGTTAAGTTAGGTTAGGTTAAGTTGGGTTACCAACCAAAGATCACCTAGGAAAGCCAAGCCACAGGGCTTATATTAGTGGTACGTATTTCTTAGCTGCTCTTCCCCAGGATGCGACCCACATCAGTCACCTGACAGCCCAGATATCTATCTACTGCTAGGTGAACTAGAGCACCAGGTGCTAGGTGAACTGGAGCAGCAGGTGCTAGGTGAACTGGGACAGCAGGTGCTAGGTGAATTGGAATAACAGGTGTGTAGAGATTTGCTCCTATGCCTCGATTCGCCCCGGGGTTGAACCCCGGTCTGTCGTTTTTGAGCCGAAACTTCAGCGAATAGAGACAACAAGCAGAGTATAAACCTGACACTCAATACCATAACAACACACACTCCTTTTTTCTCTCTCTCTTTTCTCTCTCTCTTCTCTCTATCTCTATCTATCTATCTATTTTCATCTCTCTCTCTTCTCTCTCTCTCTCTCTCTCTCTCTCCTCTCATTTCGAACTCACTTTAAAAACCTTCCCAATTCCGCCTCGTCTTCCTTTCTCCTCGTTCCCCTTCTTCTCCCATCCTTCCTCCTCCCTTTTCCCCTCTCCTGACTCTTTCCTTTTCCGCCTCTCTACCCCTTTATCTAGTTCATCTCCCCCTTACCCTCTTGCATTCTCCCCTCTAAGCCTGGTCGACCCCTTATCCTCCCCTCACACCATGTATCTCCCACTCCCCTCACACCATGTATCTCCCACTTCCCTCACACCATGTATCTCTCACTCCATGTATCTCTCACTCACACCATGTATCTCCCACTTCACTCACACCATGTATCTCTCACTCCCCTCACACCACGTGTCTCTCACTACCCTCAAACCATGCATCTCTCTCTCCCCTCAAACCATGCATCTCTCGCTCCCCTTACACTATGTATCTTTCTCTCCCCTCACACCATGTATCTCTCCCCTCACACCATGTATCTCTCTCTCCCCTCACACCATGTATCTCTCTCTCCCCTCACACCATGTATATCTCTCTCCCCTCACACCATGTATCTCTCTCTCCCCTCACACCATGTATCTCTCCCCTCACAACATGTATCTCTCTCCCCTCTTCCCTAACAGTGCTTTTCTTACTGTTATTAATTACACTATCCTCTCCTCCTGAATCTGGCTTACCTGTGACCGGTTTCCAGAGTCTTACAGCAGCCAGGCAAGTCAACCAGGCTGTTGCTGTTAGCGGCCCGCTGGTCCACATGGCCACCACAGACGGGTGGAGATGGCTGTGAATATTTTCTCAATAAGGTGAATATTCTATCTTCCGAATGAATATCTGTCTCCGTCGGGTGAGTATTCTTTCCCTCGGGATGAATGTTCGCTCCCTCGGGGTGAATATTATCTGTTCCTGGGTGAATATCTTCTCCCTCGGGGTGAATATTCTCTCCTTCGGGGAGAATATCCTCTCCCTCGGGGTGAATATTATCTGTTCCTGGGTGAATATCTTCTCCCTCGGGGTGAACATTCTCTCCTTCGGGGAGAATATCCTCTCCCTCGGGGTGAATATTCTCTCCCCCGGAGGGAGTATTACCGAGCTAAGACACTTGGAATACAAAAAAAGACGTCAATAACTGCGTGTCTGTTGTTTGCTTGCGGTCGGTAGACGGAGGAGCGAGCCTGCAGCACTCTACTTGTTTCCTTGTTCGTCTTTATTTGCTCTTCTCGATGCCTCGCTAATTCCTTTTGTCTCTGTCGCGAATTTATTGTTTGTCTGTTTGTTTACCTGTCGGTGTTTTTTTTTGTGGCGCTTTGTGTCTTGTTTCCGTTTGTTGTCGTTTGTTTGTCAGCTTGTTTGTTGCCGTGCGCTGTAGGTCGTTCCTCTGCGCTCTTGTTTGTTTGTTTACAGTGTTGCTGGAGGGAGGAGAGGCGCCAGCTGCTCCTGAGAACAACCCTGACCACCACAATCCTTAAATCACAATCCTTAAACCACAATCCTTAAACTTAAGAGTTCGTTGTTGTGATCTGAACCACCACCTTGCTGCACCGTACGTAGTACGTACGTACGTGGATGCATACATACACAAGTACATACATTACGTACATACATTCATGCATAAATACACTCAAACATACATACATAAAGTACATACATACATTAATACATACATAAGTACATACATATATAAGTACATACATACATATATAAGTACATACATACATAAGTACATATATACATGCATATATATACATAGATACATCACATATATACATAGATACATCACATATATACATCACATATATAATACAGCTCTTGTTATAATAACTGTTATAATAACAGGTAATAGCAGCATTTCACTTGTATATTAAATGTTGCGAGGATGTTCAGTTTCATATTGTCAATTTAATAGTATAGTATCATCATATTGTAATTTGAAATAAAATAAATAACTAGAATAAACTCAATAAATTTCTGTAGTATTGTGTACATAGTGAATAAGTCTTTAGACTAAGCTGCCCCTAATGCCATGGCATGCCAGTGGCTCTCCTTGCATTACAGTTTTATAATTGTAACTACCAATACCTATGTATACTTGTAACTTGCAACGAAATAAAAATAATATTATTATTATTATTATTATTATTATTATGAGTGTCAGAGGTCCCCGACTCTTCAACGCCCTCCCTTAGTGCAAAAGGGAAATTTCCATAAAAAAACTTCCTCCCTGGCTGTCTTCGAGGGGTGCAACTGGTCAAGATCCTCAAATAAATTCGTGACCAGCCGAACTGTGGATTGCGTGCGACCAGCAGTGACAGCCTGGTTGATCAGGTCTTGATCCGCCGGGAAGCCTACTCTGGGATCGGGTCGCGGGGGCGCTGACCCCCCAGAAAACATCTGCAGGATTTATTTACAGAAATATTAGTTTTTTATTTTGTGTTATTAAATGGCAGATAATATACTGAGAATACTTACCACCACTACTGATACCACCACTACTGCTACCACCACTACTGCTACCACCACTACTGCTACCACCACTACTACTGCTACCACCACTACTACTGCTACCACTACCTGCTACCACCACTACTGCTACCACCACTACTGCTGCTACCACCACTCTGCTACCACCACTACTGCTGCTACCACCACTACTGCTACCACTACTGCTGCTACCACCACTACTGCTACCACTACTGCTGCTACCACCACTACTACTGCTACCACCACTACTGCTACCACCACTACTACTGCTACCACCACTACTGCTACCACCACTACTGCTGCTACCACCACTACTGCTACCACTACTGCTGCTACCACCACTACTGCTACCACTACTGCTGCTACCACCACTACTGCTACCACCACTACTGCTACCACTACTGCTGCTACCACCACTACTGCTGCTACCACCACTACTGCTACCACTACTGCTGCTACCACCACTACTGCTACCACTACTGCTGCTACCACCACTACTTCTGCTATCACCACTACTGCTACCACTACTGCTGCTACCACCACTACTGCTACCACCACTTCTGCTGCTACCACCACTACTACTACTGCTACCACCACTACTGCTGCTACCACCACTACTACTACCACCACTACTGCTACCACTACTGCTGCTACCTCCACTACTACTGCTACCACCACTACTGCTACCACCACTACTGCTGCTACCTCCACTACTGCTGCTACCTCCACTACTACTACTACCACCACTACTGCTACCACCACTACTACTGCTACCACCACTACTACTGCTACCACCACTACTACTGCTACCACCACTACTGCTACCACCACTACTACTACCACCACTACTGCTGCTACTACCACTACAGCTTCCACCACTACTGCTATTACTGCTACCACCACTACTACTACTACCACACTACCACTACTAATGCTACCACCACTACTACTACTGCTACCACCATTACTACTGCTACCACCACTACTGTTGCTACCACCACTACTACTGCTACCACCACTACTGCTACCACCACTACTACTGCTACCACCACTACTACTACTACCACCACCACTACTACTACTACTGCTACCACCACTACTACTACTACCACCACTACTACTACCACCACTACTACTGCTACCACCACTACTACTGCTACCACCACTACTACTGCTACCACCACTACTACTGCTACCACCACTACTACTGCTACCACCACTACTACTGCTACCACCACTACTACTGCTACCACCACTACTACTGCTACCACCACCACCACCCACAACTACACTACCACTATCACCACCTCTGTCACCAGCAACACCAATACCACCCTCCACGCCCCCTCAAAAAAAAAAAATCCCCACTACTCTCAATTTCTCCAAAAAATCCTGGTTTCTCCCCCGTCCTGAGCTCTGACACAAAGTGCTTTCCGGGTCCTCCTAGCCAGGATTTTCCCTGAAAGTTCTGGTGGTGGGGAGGAAAGTAGCCTTTACCCCTCAGCAAGGACTTCAAGAAAAACTTTCTTCTCCGGGATACTAACTTTCCCTTTCCCGGGCAGAAACGTGCAGATGTGAACGTTTCTCGGTGTTGTGTAACTAACCCCCCCTCCTGCCAGACGTGTTGCGACCGACTTTTTTTTTGTTTTGGTTATTTTTGATCTAATATGTGTCATAAATTTACGTATCTCGAGCTGCTTAATACCTAACCTAACTTAACTTAACCTAACCTGACCTGACCTAACTTAACCTAAACTGACCTGACCTAACTTAATCTAACCTGACCTAACTTAGCCTAACCTAACTTAACCTAACCTAACCTGACCTAAAATAATAAAAAAAAAACAATACCGTGACTGGAACAATGCACAAATAACCGCATATATTCTTAAAGCTGTGTAAGAATTCTGCCTCTACCACTTCACTTTCAAGATAGTCCCACTTCTTAATCGCAATAAGACTAAAGATATATTTCCTAACATCACTGACTGATCTGCGTTTTAACTTCCGTTTGAGCCCTCGTGTACCTGAGTCCCGCCTCTCACACTCGTCCTGTCCACCCTCTCTATTCATCTGAGTATTTTGCACATAGTGATCGTGTCACCCCTGATCTTGGTGTCTCCCAGCGTCATGTTCACCTCCTTCACTCTCTCCTCAGCCCCTTTTTCCCCAGTTTCTTTACATGCTTAATGTACCTGGGGTATTTCGGGGATCAACGCCCCCGCGGCCCGTTTCATAACCAGACCTCCCGGTAGCTCAGGTCCTGATCAACTAGGCTGTTACTGCTGGCCGCACGTAGTCCAACGTAAGGACCACAGCCTGGCTGATCCGGCTCTGACTTTAGGTCTCTGTGGGTTCCATACTGGCGCTGCATACTCCAACCTGGGCTTGTCATATGTCGTGTATAGGGTCGTGAATGTATCCTTATTGAGGTTCCTAAAAGCTAACATTAAATTTGTTAGTCTTGTGTTTGCTACAACGGTTGTTAGGTTGATGTGTGTCTGAGGCGAAGTGCTCGTAACTATGCTCACCCCGAGGTGCTTCTCTTTAAGAGAGGTTTACAACCTTGGCTCCCCGAGTCGGTACTCCTTGCCCTTCAACGATTTTCATAACATTGCATTTGCTGGGGTTAAAGTCTAATAGCCACTTTGTCAGACCAGTCCTGCTGTTGGTCCAGAGCTATTTGTAGACTTTCCTGGTCTGCTCCAGTTTGCCTTCTCCTGTTGGTATCCCTCCACGCTTACTGTTGGTATACCCACGCTCACTCCTGGTGTCCCCACACTCACTGTTGGTGTCCCCACACTCACTGTTGGTATCCCCACACTCACTGTTGGTATCCCCACGCTCACTGCTGGTATCCCCACACGCTCAACTGCAGGATGGGATGATAAATATTCTACATGGGTACTCATCTCTGGCACAGTACCGTTGCACTAAGGGCAATGTTACTTGACCGAGGGAGAGAGAAGGAGAGACAGGGAGAATCAGCGAAGAAAAGAAAGATGGAGGAAGAAAGGGAGGAAGGATGTGCGGAGAAGGCAAGAGAAGTGGGGAAAAATGGGCGAGAGAGAGAGAGTCAGACAGACAGATAGAGACAGAGACGAGAGAGGTCCAGGAAACCCAATGCTGATCCTTCAAACAATGCTACTGGCACTCATCATGACTCATCCAACGTGACTCACGTGGGGCTTGAGTAACAAAAACTCTCCAGACACCTAGTGGACGTACTCACCCAGACACTTAGTGGACGTACTCACCTAGACACCTAGTGGACGTACTCACCCAGACACCTAGTAAACGTACTCACCAAGACACCTAGTGGACGTACTCACCCAGACACCTAGTGGATGTACTCACGTAGACATCTAGTGGACATACTCACCTAGATACCTAGTGGACGTACTCACCTAGACACCTAGTGGACGTACTCACCCAGACACCTAGTGGACGTACTCACCCAGACACTTAGTGGACGTACTCACCCAGACACCTAGTGGACTATCCCAGACACTCACCACTACTCATCAGCCAATAACTCAGCCAACTGGGACATAAAAAGAGAGAGAAAGAATGAGAGAGAGAGAGAGAGAGAGAGAGAGAGAGAGAGAGAGAGAGAGAGAGATAGAGAGAGAGACAAAAAGAGAGACAGGGAAATATAACAAAGATCAAGCCAGGGTGCGAAAAACAGACAGAAAAACAAACCACCAGAGAATGCCACCAAGGGTACCTAATGGAGTTATGGAGGGGAGAGGGAGGGCTGGAGGGGATGTGGATGGGGGGGGGGAGCGGTAAAGAAGGAAGGGGAGTGACAGAAGGGAAACACATCTCTCACCCTTCCTCCTCCTCCTTTCACCATTCCTGGGAGACAGAAAACTGAGCAAAAACCTTTCTTCCTGCTACTCCCTTTCCTACCCCTTCCTCTCTCTTCCCCCTCCTCCTCCTCCCCCTCCTCCTCATAGTGGCGGGGACGGTGTTGCACAACTCAGGCCACATGACCACCATATGTTCAGAAGGACGTGAGCCACGAACATCCTCCCTCCCACACACACGTGTGTACCTTCCAACTTGCTCTGCCCTCGTCTGGTCTACCCTGCCATCGTCTGGTCCACCCTGCCATCGTCTGGTCCACCCTGCCATCGTCTGGTCCACCCTGCCCTCGTCTACCCTGTCCTGCCCTCGTCTACCCTGTCGTACCCTAGTCTACCTTGTCCTGGTCTGGTGTAGACCAGTGGTGTGGGCCAGGTCTGGTGTGAACCAGTGGTGGGGGCCAGGTCTGGTGTGGACCAGTGGTGTGGGCCAGGTCTGGTGTGGACCAGTGGTGTGGGCCAGGTCTGGTGTGGACCAGTGGTGTGGGCCAGGTCTGGTGTGAACCAGTGGTGTGGGCCAGGTCTGGTGTGGACCAGTGGTGTGGGCCAGGTCTGGTGTGGACCAGTGGTTTGGGCCAGGTCTGGTGTGGACCAGTGGTGTGGGCCAGGTCTGGTGTGGACCAGTGGTGTGGGCCAGGTCTGTTTTGGACCAGTGGTGTGGGCCAGTGGTGTGGACCAGTGGTTTGGGCCAGGTCTGGTGTGGACCAGTGGTATGGGCCAGGTCTGGTGTGGACCAGTGGTGTGGGCCAGGTCTGGTTTCGGTTTGGTTTACACATGTTATGAAGCCCTGTTATTCCTTGTACGACAGCCGCTGTTGCATTAAGAGAGGTAAACTTTTCAAATTCAAGAACGTAAGAATGGAGGAACACTGCAGAAGTCCTACTGGCCCATACAATGCAGGTCCTTATCAAAGCTACCCAAGAGTTTACTCCCCTCACCCACGACACCAACTCAAGGTTTCCGCTTTGCTAAACTCCAGAAAGATATATTGCAACCCGTTTTTTCCTAATTTGCTTAATTAACTCAAAACCATACCAGCATCTCCATAATTTTTGCGAGGCCTGTCACAGACCGGGCCGTGGGGGCGTCGACCCCCCGAAACCCTCTCCAGGTATAACACTTCGTACTCATCAAAAATGGCAAAAAAAAAGACTATCAACTGTCTTAATCACCCTATGGAGACGGAGACTGGACACATGGAGTCACCAAAGGCGTTAAAACCCCACTCATATAATTCTATGTCCCAAAGGTGGCTGTAAAGAAGTGGCCAAAAAAGAAAAAAAAATCTATAGACCGATAATACTGACGTCCCGCATTATTAAAATCTTTTGAATGAATTTTAAGAAGCGACATTACTAAACAAATGGAATCACAATAATACTTACAATATGCAAAAGTCTTCGACAAGTGTGATCATGGAGCGACACCGCACTGAAGCCGATGGAAGAGCGCAAAGCCGGCAGATGGATATTTAGATTTCCAGCAAATCGAAACTTAAGAACGACAGTGAACAAAACACAAATAACCCACACATAGGAGAAATAAACCTATGACTACATTTCGGTCCGATTTGGACCATTAACAAGTGTGTTACTAGTTAATGGTCTAAGGCAGACCGAAACGTCGTCATAAGTTTGCTTCTCCCATGTGAGGGGCACTTGTGTATTGTTCGAGTCATGGTGTTGTGCCTTTTTTTTTATCTTTAACAGTGAACAAAGCAAAATGTGATGGTGCCACGGTGAAATGGAGTGTTGCTCAAGGCACAATTCTCTCCATATTCCTTTTCTGGTTCCCACATCTGACACAGAAAGAGACATAACACAGACGATACAGGAGGAAAATAGCGGGAGCAGACGAGAGAAGAATTTCAGGAAAGCCAAGAATGGAAAAAACATTGTGGGAACACGTCTGCAGATGACTGACTGCTGAGAAATAATGAAAGAACTGGAGGAACAAGGGAAAAAAAAAGAGGGAGTAATAAAAATTAGGGTAGCAGTAAAAAAACAAATAAAGGGCGGACCATAAAAGCGGCAGTAAGGGAGGAAATAACGAAATTTTCACCTCCTTGCCTCTGCTTTGGGCCAATGAAAGTGTAATGACAGAGAAAAGCGTAAGGGTTCCAACCCTCCTCGCCCGGAGTCTTTGATTATGGAGAATCCATCTTCCCTCCCCCCCCCCGCAATCCTCATCCGTACCTACCCATCCCGGTCTGGAAAATTGTCTGAAAAGAGCCACTGGAATCCTGCTCAGCTGATCATATTTATCACCGTCTCTCTCTCTCTCTCTCTCTCTCTCTCTCTCCTCTCTGATCTGCGCTTTCAAGATGAATCTCCAGAAGGAGAGGTAATTGTGTGTTGGATCACCGCCCTGTCCTCTCCCTCTGTGCTGCCAGATTTACTACTAACGAGTCGCTTCGGAGGCCTTGTTCACCCCATCAGATTTATCACCCTCTGCAACCTATGCAATCTGAGTACAGTTACAGTCACCGATTGGATATTAATCTACCGTAGAGGAAGGTGTGACTGGAGATTAGTTTTCTCAGGTAACAAAATGTGATTACTCAGGCACATGCCTATATATTTCTTGCACCAGAATCGAAATTTTCGGACGGAGGATCGAGCATCCACCAAACATTAGGCTGAATAACTCACACGGATTTAAGGCTTTAAATAAATTAATAATAATGATACTATTTTCTTAATTATTATTATTATTATTATTAATTATTATTATTATTATTTTGCCAAGAGCCCAGATGCTGTATCTGTGATCTTGTCTCAGAACTTCAGTAGGATTATCAAACGTGAGTTATTATCTCTGAACTTGTGTCGAATTTTCATTGACGATACCTTTGTATAGGTACTCCAGTACCTTCCTCCTCATCCTCCTTTCCCTCCTGACATTCTTCATTATAGACAGTGTCAGGACGCTTGTAGTTGAGAATTTCCTATCTGTTTACCTACTTGAATAATGACACTACTTTCTACAATGCTGCTTTTGTTTGGTCTCTAGCAACAATGCTTGTAACCCGACAAATGGAAGTAGAAAGAGACATATGAAAGAATATGTATACTATGTTTTTTTTAATACGTCGGCTGTCTCCCACCGAGCCAGGGTGACCCCAAAAAGAAAGAAATACTTTCACCATCATTCACACATAATCACTGTCTTTGTATAGGCAATCAGATACGACAGTTTAGATGTCCCTCCAAACTGCCAATATCCCAAACCCCTCCTTTAAAGTGTAGGCACTGTACTTCCCACCTCCAGGACTCATGTCTGGCTAACCGGTTTCCCTGAATCCCTTCACAAAATATTACCCTGCTCACACTCCAACAGCTCGTCAGGTCCCCAAAATCATTCGTCTCCATTCACTCCTAACACGCTCACACATGCCTGCTGTATGTTCAAGACCCGTGCACACAAAACCACTTTTACCCCCTCCCTCTATTATTTCCTAGGACGACCCCTATCCCTCCTCCCCTCCACTACAGATTTATACACCCTCCAAGTCATTCTATTTTGCTCCATTCTCCTCTAAATGACCAAACCACCTCAATAACCTCTCTTCAGCCCTCTGAATAATACTTTTTTGCAACTCCACACCTCCTAATTTCCACACTACGAATTCTCTGCATAATATTTACACCACACATTGCCCTTAGACAGGACATCTCCACTGTCTCCAGCCTCCTCCTCGCTGCAGCATTTACAACCCATGCTTCACACCCATATAAGAGTGTTGGTACCACTATACTCTCATACATTCCCTTCTTTGCCTCCATGGATAACGTTTTTTTGTCCCCACAAATACCTCAACGTACCACTCACCTTTTTTCCTTCATCATTTCTATGGTTAACCTCATCCTTCATAAACCCATCCGCTGACAAATCTACTCCCAAATATCTCAACACATTCACTTTTTCCATAATCCCTCCCTCTAATGTAATATTCAATTTTTCTTTATCTAAATCGTTTGATACCCTCATCACCTTACTCTTATCTATGTTCACTTTCAACTTTCTTTACACACCCTCCAAAACTCGCCCACTAACCTTTGCAACTTTTCTTTAGAATCTCCCATAAGCACAGTATCATCAGAAAAAAGTAACTGTGTCAACTCCAATTTTGTACTTGATTCCCCATAATTTAATCCCACACCTCTCTCCAACACCCTAGCATTTATTTCTTTAACAAATTTATAGATGGGGTTGTAAAACAACCATGGTGACATTACACATCCCTAAAACCTACTTTTCCTGGGAAAGTAATCTCCCTCTCTCCTACACACCCTAACCTGAGCCTCACTATCCTCATAAAAACTCTTTACAGCATTTAATAACTTACTACCTATTCCATACACTTGCAACATTTGCCACATTGCTTCCTTATCCACTCTATCATATGCCTTTTCTAACTCCATCAATGCAATGAAAACTTCCCTACCTTTATCTAAATATTCTTCACATATATGCTTCAATGTAAACACTTGATCTACACATCCCCTACCCACTCTAAAGCCTCCTTGTTCATCTGCAATCCTACTCTCTGTCTTACCTTTAATTCTTTCAGTAATAACCCTACACACAAACACACACACACACTTATTAGCTGTCTACTAAATCAATACCCCTGAGAACATGTCATATCCTACTGCTTGTCTTGTGTTCAGTTTTATCAGATATTTTTGTATTCTTCGCTTGTTGTTTGTTTACAAATCCGGGTTGCTCTCACCTGGCTCCTACAGTTTCTCTTTAATTCCTTGTACGTGTGTTGTGTTTTAGTTTTCCCGGATCATCACATTCAAAGCTTTTCTCAGCTTTTCGTTGTTCTCGTGTAGTATTTAATAACTATAACTACTGCTACTACCACTACTATTACTACTATTGCTGTTACCACTACCACTACTACTACTACTGCTGTTACCACTACTACTGCTGTTACCACTACCACTACTACTACTACTACTGCTGTTACCACTACTACTGCTGTTACCACTACCACTACTACTACTACTACTGCTGTTACCACTACCACTACTACTACTACTGCTGTTACCACTACTACTGCTGTTACCACTACCACTACTGTTACCACTACCACTACTACTACTGCTGTTACCACTACCACTACTACTACTACTACTGCTGTTACCACTACCACTACTACTACTGCTGTTACCACTACCACTACTACTACTACTACTGCTGTTACCACTACCACTACTGTTACCACTACCACTACTACTACTGCTGTTACCACTACCACCACTACTACTACTACTGCTGTTACCACTGCTACAACTTGCGTCCCAGTTATCTTCTCTTATCTGTGGATTATATTTTTTTCCCACGTCCTTTCGCACAAAGGAGAAACTTGTGACGACGTTTCGGTCCGACTTGGACTATTAACTAGCCACACTCTGTGACTAGTTAATAGTCCTTTGTGAGGGTTATTTGTGGATTGTTCCAGTGAGGGTATTGCTTGTGCTCCTTGCCAGGACCTCCAGGCAGCCCTGGTGATGTACCAGGGTTGCCAGGACCTCCAGGCAACACTGGTGATGTACCAGGTTGCCATGACCTCCAGGCAGCCCTGGTGATGCACCAGGGTTGCCATGACCTCCAGGCAACCCTGGTGATGCACCAGGGTTGCCATGACCTCCAGGCAGCCCTGGTGATGCATCAGGGTTGCCATGACCTCCAGGCAGCCCTGGTGATGCACCAGGGTTGCCATGACCTCCAGGCAGCCCTGGTGATGCACCAGGGTTGCCATGACCTCCAGGCAGCCCTGGTGATGTACCAGGGTTGCCATGACCTCCAGGCAACCCTGGTGATGTACCAGGGATAACTTTTCATGTCTGATGCAAATCTTGAGTCACAATATGATATTCTACCTGGAGTTGATTCTGGGGGGTCACTGCCCCCGCGGCCTGATCAAAGACCAAGCCTCTTTGTTGATGTCCTGATCAATGAAGCTGTTGGTGCTAGCAGCACGTAATCTAACGTGGGCACCACAAGTCGGCTGTTCAGGAACTGACTTGGTCCTTGTGTCTAGTTTTCCATTATTCCCACAGCTGACTTACCTTCCAATTTACTTTGCAAATGTATTCCAATAAAGCATTTAAATTACTGGGAACGCCTTAAAGTTCTAAATATGTACTCACTGGAGCGGAGGAGAGAGAGACATATGATAATATATACCTGGAGAGTCCTTGAGGACCTTGACCCATAACAACATACTGAAGTGTGAGATATGGGAGGAAGTGCAAAATAAACCAGGGAGAAGCCGTGGACACAATATGAGAACATTGCATCAACATTCGTGGTCCCAGATTATTCAACATCTTACCAGAAGATATCACAAACATTTCTGGAACCAGTGTAGAAGCCTTCAAGAGGAAACTGGACAAGCATCTTCACCAGGTGCCAGATCAACCAGGCTGTGATGGATATGTGGATCAACGGGCCACCAGCAGCAACAGCCTGGTTGACCAGACAAGCAAGTCTGGCTCAAGGCCGGCCTCCGGGAATAGAAAAAATCTCTTAACTCGTCAAAGGTAAAAGTACTCAGAAATCTTCTTATACGTTTTAAAATATCACCTTCCCTAGAGATATCTTCCCTAGAGATATCTTCCCTAGAGATATCTTTCCTAGAGATATCTTTCCTAGAGATATCTTTCCTAGAGATATCTTATTTTCGTCTATCTTTTTCTTGATCAACTACTGTATAGAGGAAAATTAGCAGCGAGTGATGGTAACTTGCACTGTGTCTCATAAAGACTGACTGAGAAACATAGTTTCTGTTCTCCCACTATGTAAATATAATCCGGGGTGGAAACACACTGCTGATGTAATTATGTTATATAATAACAAATAATGAACATATATCTAATTCCTTTGAATAATAATAATAATAATAATAATAATAATAATAATAAACATTCCCAACTAGTTCCTGTTTCAAGAGCCAAGAAATAAAAGGTAGAAAATAGTTATGAAAGGAAGAGAAGTGGGAGACCCAGAGAGTCAACACACAACTAACAACAACCACCACTAAGACTGTCTCACAACAACCACCACTAAGACAATGTCTCACAACAACCACCACTAAGACAATGTCTCACAACAACCACCACTAAGACAATGTCTCACAACAACCACCACTAAGACAATGTCTCACAACAACCACCACTAAGACTGTCTCACAACAACCACCACTAAGACAATGTCTCACAACAACCACCACTAAGACAATGTCTCACAACAACCACCACTAAGACTGTCTCACAACAACCACCACTAAGACAATGTCTCACAACAACCACCACTAAGACAATGTCTCACAACAACCACCACTAAGACAATGTCTCACAACAACCACCACTAAGACAATGTCTCACAACAACCACCACTAAGACAATGTCTCACAACAACCACCACTAAGACAATGTCTCACAACAACCACCACTAAGACAATGTCTCACAACAACCACCACTAAGACAATGTCTCACAACCACCACCACTAAGACAATGTCTCACAACCACCACCACTAAGACAATGTCTCACAACAACCACCACTAAGACAATGTCTCACAACAACCACCACTAAGACAATGTCTCACAACCACCACCACTAAGACAATGTCTCACAACAACCACCACTAAGACAATGTACTCTGGAGACCAGAATCAGGCGTTGATCCCAAGATAAGTTTTGCACGTCTAATGTCGACAACACTACTGAAGTATACCCTTAACACCCGTTGCAATCCTCCCCCTCCCCTTAGATACTACCATAGGGGGTGGGGGAGGAGGAGGGGGGAGGAGGGTGCTTTATGGCTGCATATATACAAGATTCCTTTTGCTTTTAGCGATATTGGCTGGGCTACTTGGGCGAGGTTCAGTAACAAGCATTGCCGTTTAATCTGTCAAGTAATTCTGCAGCTCCTTGACGATTTATCTTAACTGCTTTAGTCCCTTCCCGGAAAATCTCCTTCTGTCCTTTTCCCCCACTCCCGCCACCAAAACCCCTCCCCACCCCCTTTCATCCAACCCCTAAAATTCCCTCTCCCCCCTTTCCCTGAATTACGTCCCCATGGCTACTGAACCCTTACTGGACGCTTGACGGCAGTCTCATCTTTCTACTGACGTCTTCCAGCTCAGACTGACACCTTATATATATATATATATATATATATATTAGCAAGAACTCGTTTAAAATTAAGTCCTTTCTAAAATTTTCTCTTACACGATTAAAATTATATATATATATATATATTTAATTTATGTTGATGTAAAAATTAATAATTTTGTACCAAAAGAACCTTAGAAAACTTACCTAACCTTATTATAACAAGTTCAATTTAATTTAGCCTAATCCAACTAAATATATTTTAGATAAGTTTATAAAAATTTAATACTAAACAAACACAATTAAATATATTTTTTTCGTTAGGTTCAGAATGATTTTTGCGAAATTATTGCATACACAAATTTTCGCTTGTCTTATTCGGCAAGAAGAGCGTTGCTATTTAAGCCATGTACATTTTTTCACCCCGGATGTTGTCAATAAAAGCGACGCTGGATGTTGCCAAGACAAACTGTGCAACAATGTTAACGCAAACTTTTTTAAACAATTAATACAATCTAGTATACGACCAAGGTGTTGGTTGCCTGGTCAGCCAGGCTGTTGCTGCTGGCGACCCGCACCTGCTCACATCATTCACAAGAAACATTCATGACAGTCCGCTGAAGCCAGTATTCACTCATGCAAAATTTTACTTTCAAAACAATGTAAGAAAATAATAATAAAAATAATAATAATAACAGTAGTAAAATAATAATAATAAAAAGTAATAGTAAAAATAGTAATAATAAAATAACAATACTAATAACAGAAATAACAGCAATAATAATAATAATAATAATAATAATAATTTTGAAGAGAAGTTGCAAAGGTTAGTGGACGAGTTTGGGAAGGTGTGTAAAGGAAGAAAGTTGAAAGTAAACATAGATAAGAGTAAGGTGATGAGGGTATCAAACGATTTAGATCAGACTGGAGGAAGTATGGAAGAAGTGAATGTGTTCAGATATTTAGGACGTCAGTGGATGGGTTTATGAAGGATGAGGTTAACCATAGAATTGATGAAGGAAAAAAGGTGAGTGGTGCGTTGAGGTATCTGTGGAGGCAAAGAAGGGAATGTATGAGAGTATAGTGGTACCAACACTCTTATATGGGTGTGAAGCATGGGTTGTAAATACTGCAGCGAGGAGGAGGCTGGAGGCAGTGGAGATGTCCTGTCTAAGGGCAATGTGTAGTGTAAATATTATGCAGAGAATTCTGAGTGTGGAAATTAGGAGGAGGTGTGGAGTTACTAAAATTATTATTCAGAGCTTTGAACAGGAGTTATTGAGGTGGTTTGGTCATTTAGAGAGGATGGAGCAAAATAGAATGACTTGGGTGTATAAATCTGTAGTGGAGGGGAGGACGGGTACGGGTCGTCCTAGGAAAGGATAGGAGGTGGGTAAAAGAGTTTTTTGTGTAATGGGCTTGGACATACAGCAGGCATGTGTGAGTGTGTTAGGAGTTAATGGAAACGAATGGTTTTTTGGGACCTGACGAGCTGTTGGAGTGTGAGGAGGGTAATATTTTGTGAACGGATTCAGGGAAACCGGTTAGCCGGACTTGAGTCCTGGAGGTGGGAAGTACAATGCCTACACTTTAAAGGAGGGGTTTGGGATATTTGCTGTTTGGAGACACATCTGAACTGTTACACCTGCGCGTCTCTGCAAAGACAGTGGTTATGTGTGAAAGATGACGAAAGTGTTTTTTTTTTTGGGTCACCCTGCCTCGGTGGGAGACTGCCAGCGTATTGAAAAAAAAATAAAAACAACAAATATTAATAATAATAGTATTAATAATAATAATAATAATAATAATGATATCGTACCAGCCTTACACTAAACTACAATAACTATTTACCATGACTGAAGGACACGCTTTCAGTCAGTTTCGGTGGGAATTTACAGTTGTAATTTGTACCTGGAACTGTAATTTCCCGGTTCATTACTAGTTTGTAATCTAGGAAAGATTACGCAATAATTAGCTCACTGTTAAATTGGTGATTAGAGGCCCAATTTGGGAGGCGATTCGAAATCAGGTCAGGTTTATGGCCATTCCCCATAAATAGCTCAGGCGCTGTATGATCCGTAAGGGTTTAGCGCTTTCTCAGCATATACTACTAGTATTACTACTACTACTACTACCACTAATAATAATAATAATATTAATGATAAAAATATATAATAATAATAATAATAATAATAATAACTATCCAAGGTATAATATTGAAGATTTTTTTAATCCAAGGAACTGGAGCTACCTTTATCTTCCCTGACACAATTAGGTTATGTTAGGTTAGTAGGTTAAGGAAGGTTATGTTAGGTTTATTTAGGCTAGGTTAGACTAAGTTAGATTTGGTTACGTTACGTTAAGTTAGTTTAGTTTATGTTAGTTTAGGTTAGGTTAGATTAGTTTAGGTTTTCCCGTGAAAACGAGCTTAGTGAATTCTTAGTGCTAGTGTAACTGAACTGTTCAAGACATGTTCCCTTCGTGTCGGACAGTCTGTGGGACTGATTACCTCAAACTCCTCCTCATCTCCCACCGTTCTTCTCTGCAATGGACTGAAGAAGCCAGTCTGGCGAAACGCTTCCGTAACAAAGATTCCCAAATGTTGCAAAAGTATCTCTCACTCTCCAACCTCTCGGTAGTAGATCCAAACCACTTGCATCCCAACCCAACGCCAGTTCTGTCTGGGTTAGCTCCCTATATTCACCTCTCCATTCACATCCCTTAGTTGGTTTCTCTTCATTCCTCTCTCTTTCGTTTTATCAAGTACATCAATCAATTATTTATTCCCCGTTTGCATTCAACCAGATTGATATTCAACCAGATTTACCGTTAACGGAATTACCGTCAACCCGTTTTCAACACCCCCCGGGGGTGACTGTTGCAGACTCTGGCGTTGCGCGGCTGCAACAGCAGGAATTATAACATTAAACGAGTTTGAGCCAGACGAAAGTGTTTTGATAATTCATATTCAAGCGGGATTTGCTGAGCTCTTTGTATACATACGTATAAATATACATACACATGGACACACACGGATTAGGAATTACAGAGGAAAGAGAGAAAGAGAAAGAAGAGGAATAACGAGGGAGAGTGGAGAGGAGAGAGCAGTGAGAGACGTAGATTACCGTATTAGCACCATTAATTTTAAAATTATTATTATTATTATTATTATTATTGCTATTATTATTTCTATTATTATTATTATTGCTATTATTATTATTATTGCATTCTTGGAGGAAGAATTAAACCCGTTAAACACCTGAAGGAACGGGAGGTCCACAGCTCCAGTTCCCTGAATCTAGAGCCCCCCTTCCCTCCACCTTACCTGTGACTGATTTCCATAGTCGTTGTTCTTCCCTCCTTCCCCCATCACCCTCGCAGCCCGGTCTGAGACCAGGCTTCCTTGCTGACCGACTGCCTGCCAGTTCAAGCAGGCTGTTGCTGTTAGCGGCCCGCCACCACAGCCTGGTTGATCTGGCACTTTATGGGAGAGGGAAGGGGGTAGTAGTGGGCCAGATTGTGGACCAAGACAAATCCGTAGAAGAGGCATTTACTGGGATAACGTTTCGCCATAGGGAGAGCTTTACTGGGACAACGTTTCGCCCGAAGGAGAACTTTACTTGCACAACGTTTCGCCCTGGGGAGAGCTTTACTGATACAACGTTTCGCCCTAAGGAGAGGTTTATTTGGACAAAGTTTCGCTCTAGGGAGGGCTTTACTGGGACAACGTTTCGCTCAAAGGAGAGGTTTACTTGCACAACGTTTCGCCCTAGGGAGAGCTTTACTGATACAACGTTTCGCCCTAAGGAGAGCTTTACTGGCACAACGTTTCGCCCAAGGGAGAGCTTTACTGGCACAACCTTCGACGCTTGTAATCAGAGGAGAAAAACTAAGGTGGCTCTTCCTGGAGGGTTTTCCGGGGTCAACGCCCCTGCGGCCCAGTCTTTGACCAGGCCCGGCTCATCGGGTACTGATTTTAGGTATCTGTCCAGCTACCTTCTGAAGGCAGCAAGGGGTTTATAGGTAATTCCCCTTATGTCTGGTGGGAGGCTGTTAAATAGTCTTGGGTCCCGGACACTTACTGTGTTTTCTCTTAGTGTATTAATGGCGCCCCTACTTTTCATTGGGGGTATACTGCACCGTCTGCCGAGTCTTTTGCTTTCGTAGGGAGTGATTTGTTTGTGCAGATTTGGGACTAGACCCTCTACAATTTTATAGGTGTATATTATGATGTATCTCTCTCGCCTGCGCTCTAGTGAGTATAGGTCAAGTGACTCTAAACGTTCCCAGTAATTAAAGTGTTTGATGGAACTTATATGTGCAGTAGAGGTTGTCTGTACATTCTCTAGATCTGTGATTTCACTTGCCTTGAATAGAGCTGTCAGTGTACCAGCCTAGAGAGAACAAGTGATTTAAAAAGGATCATCACTGGCTTGGCATCCCTTGTTTTGAAAGTTCTCATTATCCATCCTATCATTTTCCTAGCAGATGTGATAGTAGCATTGTTGTGATCCTTGAAAGTGAGATCCTCTGACATTAATACTCCCAATGAGACCCTTAAACTGGTCTGGGCCATGTTCGTCACACAACCACTACTCTCTCTCTCTCTCTCTCTCTCAAATCTACCCATTGTCTCTCTCCCTCTCTTTCCTTGTCTCTCACCCTTCTCCACACTGCAGAACTGGGAAATGTACAGAGAACCTTCACAGTTCGTATAAACTCAGTCAGGCACTTTAATTACTGGGAGTGCTTGAAGTCCCTCGAACTGTACTCCTTTATACGTAGGCGAGAAAGATACCTCATAATCTACACCTGGAACATACTGGAGGGATTAGGCCCAAACCTGCACACTGAAATTACTACTTATGAACACAAGAGGCTTGGCAGACGGTGCAGGATACCTCCACTGAAAAGAAGGGAAGCGATGAGTACACAGAGAGAATTCAATAAGTGTTAAGGGACCACGACTCTTCAACACCCTCTCTTCATGCATAAGATGGATCACCAATAGACTCTTAGCTGTCATCAAGAGGGAATTCGATAAATTCTTGAAATCAGGTTCTGATCAGCTGGGCTGTGGTGCACACATGAGCTGCAGGAGGCGGGTACCAACAGCCTGAATGATCAGACCAGCAACCAGGATGCCTTGTCTGGGACCGGGCCGCGGGGGCGCTGACCTATGGAAATGATTACTCACCACCACCATCACCATCACCACCCATCACCACTACCCATCACCACCACCTCACCCATCACCATCATCACCTCCAACACCCATCACCACCACCACCTCACCCATCACCATCATCACCACCACACCCATCACCACCTACCCTCGCCACCCATTTCCTCCACAACACACGAACATTAACCCGAGAATTGCCAGTGGATGGACGCCTGTGTCATGGCTTCCTCCAGTCCTGCTGGCACACTGAAGCAGGGAGGGAAGGAAGGAAAGAAGGAGGGAGAGAGGAAGGAGAGAAGGAAAGGAGGAGGTAAGGGAGGAAGGAAAAAGGGTAGAAAGGAGGGAAGGCAAGAAAGAGGGTGGGAAGGAGGGAAGGAAGGAAAGAAAGGAAGAAGGGAAGGAAGGAGGGTGGGAAAGAGGGAAGGAAGGAAAGAAAGGAGAGAGAGAGAGTGATAAAGGTATATAACCAAACAAATGATAACACCTGAAGTAGTTTCCGCAGGTTAGCGCCCCCGAGGCCCGGTCCCAGACCAGTCCTCCTGGCTGCTGGTCTGACCCATCAATCTGTTGTTGCCAGGTGCCCGCAGTCCAACGTAAGGAACGCAACCCGGCTAATCAGGAACTGATCTGAGCAATCTGTCAATTTCCGTCTTGAGAGCTAAGTGGGTTTGTAGGTAATACTCCTTATGCATGAAATTGGGGTACTGAAGAGTCGTGGTCCCTTAACACTTACTGAGTTCTCTCTCAGTGTACTCAATGTACATCGGAGGTATCCTGCATCGTCTTCCAAGCCTCTTATCTTCATAAGTAGTAATTTCGGTGCGCAGGTTTGAGGCCAATCGATCCAGTATCTTGCAGGTGTAAATTATGATGTATCTTTCTCGCCAACGTTATAAGAAGTACAGTTCTAGAGATGCGCTCCCAGTAGTTTAGATGCTTGACTGAGTTTATATGAGCTGTGAAAATTCTCTGTACATATTCCAGCTTAGTAATTTCGCCTGTCCTGAAGGAGTCCGTGAGTACACAGCAATATTCTAGCCTAGTCAGATCGAGTGACCTGAAGACTATCATCACTGGCTTGAAGGTTAACTTGTACGCTGGCTGTAGTTTACCCTGAACGATGTCTGTGTCTAAATATTAAAAAAAAAGTATATTCTGATATATCTACTCTATAACACCGTCAGTAGAGTCAGGCTTCGTACTGCAGAATCACTAGGTGCTGTTTTTTTGTTATTGTTATTGCTTTGTTATTGTTTTGTTACTGTCTTGTTTCAACAAAACAATAACGAAAAACAACAGATGAAAATTACGAGAAAAAACACAGCGTTAATAAAATAGAAGTTATCGAGGAGAAAAATACTGTACCCCCCCCCCCACATACACACAGTTTAAAAAAAAGTAAAGTTACAGAGAAGTTAATAAAAAAAAAGGTTATTATTGCCCCTCATAGTCAATAAAATACTTAAACTACGTCCCTTAAAAAAAAAACATTAAATATTTTCCCGAAGACGAAATGAAAAAAAAAAAATCGCTTGAAGTGTACGAATAAATCACATCAAAGACTGGTAAGTTCTTCACCGAAATAAACTTTGATCGAACTTGAGGGAATTTTTTTTTTTTCATAAATTGTTAAGAGGATGAATCTTACGCTCGATGGGTGGGGGGAGGAGGGGGGGAAGATAAGGGGGGGTGGTGTTGTCACTGATTATGACAGTTTGTTGCTTTCATGGTTTAACATCATGATATGTGGTTCATGGCGGCTTTCAGTGGTGGTATGTGGTTCATGGCGGCTTTCAGTGGTGCTATGTGGTTCAGGAAGTTGGAGAAGTTTCCGACAGATGAAGCAGTCTTAGATGTGGTCATATATGGTCGGGGCCAACATTTTTTGGGGGGTTGGGGGGGAAGGGGGTTCGAGTGCCTGCTTCACATCTTCCAGGGTTCCAGTAATTAAGATTCTTGACTGTACTTATATATGTAGTGAAAGTTCTCTTTATATTCTCCAGACTTGCAATTTTACCTGCCTTGAAAGGAGTCGTCAGTGTACATCAGTTTTGTAAAGGTGAAAATACTCTCTCTATCTCCACAGGGTTCCTAACTTTATTTACAAGCTAAAAGCTGTTACCCACATCAGCTCATTTGAAAGCCTTTTTTTATTGTTAAGAGATATACAGATAAGGAATAGGATGAGGTTGGAGCCATCTGTGGGCCAGCGATTTCATTTGGTCAACTGACCTTTTATAGTTGATGTCGTTATGCTGTATGACCATGTTCCAGACACGAGTCATCCTAGGAATAAATGATCTCAGATGAAGTGATGTTCAGAAGACGGGTACAGAGTGTACTTGCTGTTTGCTGCCCGTCTTGTGGTATAGAAGCTCACTTCTAGCTGTCCTCGGAGTGGAACCAAGTGTGGTTGGTACCTTGACAATGTTGGCCTTGTACATAACAGTAAGGCCACCCACATTCTCCTTAACGTCTCTTCTTCACCCCTTGACCTTTTCGTGAAACTCTGGGGTCCAAAAAGATAAAGAGAGAGAGAGAGAGAGAGAGAGAGAGAGAGAGAGAGAGAGAGAGAGAGAGAGAGAGAGAGAGAGAGAGAGAGAGAGAGAGAGAGAAAAGAGGGGGCTTGAGTAGCTTTCAGACCTGCTTAAACCAAGCTGCCACGTGATAGATTAGCTTCAGTTCTCAAGTGTTGTGGCTGGTGCAGGACAACCATGAGGACGTGACGGAGAGAAGGGAGGGACTACTTACCCGGAGGAAGTTCCGGGGGTCAACGCCCCCATGACTATGCCAGGCAGTGGATCAGGGCCTGATCAACCAGGCTGCTACTGCTGGCTGCACGCAATCCAAATTACGAACCATAGTCCAGCTGGTCAGGTACTGACTCTAGGTATCTGTCCACCTCCCTCTGGGAAGACTGTTGAAGACTGCTGGAAGGCTGTTGAAGAGTCTTGGGCACCTGACATTCATTGTGTTATGTCTAGTGTGGTGACGGCACCCCTGCTTTTCATTGGTGGTATGTTGCACAGTTTGCTTTTGCTTTCGTAGGGGGTGATTTCTATGTGAAGATTCGGGACTAGTCCCTCTAAGATTTTCCAGGTGTAAATTATAATGTAGTTTTCTCGGCTGCGCTTCAAGGACTCCAAACGGTCCCAATAATTAAGATGCTTTACTGTACTTATACATCCAGTGAAAGTTCTGTGTATATTCTCCAGATCTGCAAATATCGCCTGCCTTGAAAGGGCCCGTTAGTGTACAGCAGTATTGAAGTGACTTAAGGAGAATCATTATTATTAATTAGTGTTATTGTTATTTATTATTATTATTACCAGCGCAAGAGGATGGAAATAGAAGCAGAGGTCTAGAAAAAGTCTATTTCTTGGCTCTGCAGCTGAAGACACTATCCCTCGCCTTCCACACAGGGGATCACCGCACACTAATTAACTCAGGTGAGGACAATGATGTAGCAACTCCCCCCCCCCCATCCCGGCCGTCTCCCATGGTCTCTAGTCTGTCTTTCCTAGTCTCCCGTCTCCCTTGATTTCCCGTCTCCCCCTGGTCTCCCGTCTCCCCTGATCTCCAGTCTCAAGTCCCCAAGAGCGGAACACAATGCTCTGGGAGGGACGCGGTTTCTGAAACCCATCAAATGTATATCAAAGTAATACATACATACATACATATCCTGACAAATAAACCAACCAACCCTGATTAAAGGTTGCTAAAAATAAATGTGCCTCTACTTTTCAGTGTGTCCATTGATCTAAAGCTCTATTGCCAACTGGTGATTTTCTATATCCTTTCCAAATATAAATTTATACATAGTTTAGAGTTGTGTCTTGGCTAGATATGCACATTACACACACACACACACACACACACACACTGCCCCCACCCCCCTCATCACAAACTCCGCCCCCCACAGCAACCCCCCATAGTTCCCTGCCAGGTCTCCCGCTCCCCCAACCCCAACGTTCTCTCCAGACCACAGTTTTAGAAAAGAAGTTGAAGGTTTGGTATACGAATACGAATGCGGATGGAATATGAAATAAATGTGAGGAGTAGCATGTAAGAATCAAGGAGACGTCCCCAGACACCATAGCACTCACAGAAACGAAACTCACTGGGATAACAGACCCAATCTTCCCACCCGGATATCAAATCCTGAGGAAAGATTGAGGGAGCAGAGGGAGAGGAGGGGTTGCACTACTCATTAAAAACCTATGGGGATTTGAGGAAATGGAAGGAATGGACGAAATGGGCGAAAAGGACTACACAGGTACAGTTCAGTCGGGGGGACATAAGGTAGTCATTGCAGTGATGTACAACCCACCACAGAACTGCAGAAGGCCAAGAGAAGAATATGAAGAGAGCAACAGAGCAATGTTGGATACACTAGCTGAGGTGGCCAGAAGAGCCCACACGGGTAGAGCAAAGTTACTAGTTATGGGTGATTTCAATTACAAGGAGATTGACTGGGAAAACCTGGAGCCACATGGGGGTCCCAAAACAGAGAGCCAAGATGATGGATGAAGTACTGGAAAACCTCATGCATCAACATTTTAGGGACACTACCAAAGATAGAGGTGAGATGAAACGGCAAGACTGGACCTCATATTCACTGTGAGTAGCTTGGACATCGAGGACATCACATATGAAAGGTCCCTCAGAGCTAGTGATCACGTGGATCTGAGCTTTGAATATAGAGTAGAGTTACAAGTGGAAAGGGTAACAGGAGTAGAATGGGAAAAGCCAAATTACAAAAGGGAGGACTACAAAGACATGAACTTCCCGCAGGAAGTTCAATGGGAACGAGAATTGGTAGGAAAATCAGTAAACGAAATGATGAACTATGTGACAACAAAATGCAAGGAGGCAGAGGAAAGGTTTGTTCCCAAGGGCAACAGAAATAATGGGAAGACTAGAACGAGCCTTTGATTTATTCAAAGGTGTAGGGAGGCAAAAACTAAGTGCGCTAGAGAATGGAAAAAGTACAGAAGACAAATGACCCAGGAAAATAAAGAGATTAGTTGGAGAGCCAGGAACGAGTATGCACAGATAAGGAGGGAGGCCCAGCGACAGTACGAAAACGACATAGCATTGAAAGTCAAGTCTGACCCGAAGCTGTTGTATAGCCACATCATGAGGAAGACAACAGTCAAAGACCAGGTAATCAGGCTGAGGAAGGAAGATGGGGAGCTCACAAGAAATGACTAAGATTTAAGGAAGTATTTACAGTGGAGACAGAAAGGACTCTAGAAAGTCAGAATAGGGGGGGGGGGGTACACCAACAAGGGATATTACCAACAAGTGCTGGATGAAATACTCACAACCGAGGAGGAGGTGAAGAAGCTGTTAAGTGAACTTGATACCTCAAAGCCGGTGGGACCAGACAATATCGTGGGTCCTTAGAGAGAGAGAGCAGAGACACTGTGTGCCACTAACAACAATTTTCAACACATCCATTGAAACTGGGCAACTACCTGAGGTGTGGAAGACGGCAAATGTAGTCCCCATTTTTAAGGAGACAGACACGAGGCACTAAACTACAGACCAGTGTCACTGACGTGTATAGTATGCAAAGTCATGGAGAAAATTATCAGGAGCAGAGTGGTGGAGCACCTAGAACGGAACAAGATTATAAACGCAACCAGCACGGATTCAGGGAAGGAAAATCCTGTCACAAACGTACTGGAGTTTTATGACAAGGTAACGGAAATAAGAAACGAGAGAGAGGGGTGGGTAGATTGCATTTTCTTGGACTGCAAGAAGGCCTTCGACACAGTTCCTTACAAGAGATTAGTGCAAATGCTAGAGGATCAGGCACACATAACAGGAAGGGCACTGCAATGGATCAGAGAATACCTGACAGGGAGGCAACAACTAGTCATGATATGTGACGAGGTGTCAGAGTGGGCGCCTGTGACAAGCCGGGTTCCACAGGGGTCAGTAATAGGACCATTGCTATTTTTGGTATATGTGAATTACGTGACGGAAGGGATAGACTCAGAAGCGTTCCTGTTTACAGATGATGTGAAGTTAATGAGGAGAATTAAATCGGATGAGGATCAGGCAGGACTATAGAGAGACTTGGGCAAGCTGGAAGCTTGGTCCAGCAACTGGCTCCTCGAATTTAACCCCGCCTAATCCAAAGCAATGAAGATCGGGGAAGGGCAAAGAAGACCACCGAGCACATCTGAGGCGCACATCAAAGAGATAACTGCTGCAGCATATGGGCGCCTGACAAACCTGAGAATAGCGTTCTGATACCTCAGTAAGAAATCGTTCAAGACTCTGTATACCGTGTACGTCAGGCCCATACTGGAGTATGCAGCACCAGTTTGGAACCCACACCTGATCAAACACGTCAAGAAATTAGAGAAAGTGCAAAGGTTTGCAACAAGACTAGTCCCAGAGCTAAGGTGAATGTCCTACGAAGAAAGGTTAAGGTAAATCGGCCTGACGACACTGGAGGCTTAAGGGAGACATGATAACGACATACAAAATACTGCGAGGAATTGACAAAGTGGACAGAGACAGGATGTTCCAGAGATGGGACACAGAAACAAGGGTTCACAATTGGAAGTTGAAGACTCAGATGAGTCAAAGGGATGTTAGGAAGTATTTCTTTAGTCACAGAGTTGTCAGGAAGTGGAATAGTCTGGCAAGTGAAGTAGTGGAGGCAGGAACCATACATAGTTTTAAGACGAGGTTTGATAAAGCTCATGCAGCAGGGAGCGAGAGGACCTAGTAGTGATCAGTGAAGAGGCGGGGCCAGGAGCTATGAATCGACCCCTGCAACCACAAACAGACGAGTACACACATATTATATATATATATATATATATATATATATATATATATATATATATATATATATAGAGAGAGAGAGAGAGAGAGAGAGAGAGAGAGAGAGAGAGAGAGAGAGAGAGAGATGGGGTCCACATTTAGTGCAAATTGTGGCGACTCATAGTCTCAGAGAAGTGAATAAAAGGCTTCGAGGTAATATATTTGGATGTGTCCCTGAAACCCTTTGAATATTCCATCAGTCAAATCCTTATGCAAAAATTTTGAAGAGTTCGAGGTTGTAAATCTATGGAGAGACTCTCTTGCTTGACCCAAAATATTTGTGATACATCCCATTTTGTAAACTGGCTCGTTCCCATAGTTTAATTCATAGGGCTAGTGTGTGGTTCACTCAGACTGTTAGTGTCAGCAAAGGCGAACATCACCAGCGCTCTTCTCTCTCGTGTTAGAGATCAATACCTTCTCAATGTTTATTGGCAGCAAGAAAATACCTGAGCAGCTGAAGATCTTTGCCTTCAAGAGAGAATCTGATATGTTACTATCAAAACCGGTTGATCAGTAAGGTTCTGGTGTCTGGGTGTGCGGAGTGCAAACACTAACAGTTCCGCATATCATGGACAAGGTCGCGAAAATTGAGCCACAAATAGCAATAATTAACAATGCACCTATAATCGCAAGTATAGTTATACATGTTATTGAGGTGGTGCTGTGACACGTATAATTGGTTGCTTGAATGTGTGTACTCTGGCAGCCCGGTCTCTAGTGCTTGTCAGTTCAACCAGGCTGTTGATGTCTGCAGCTCACTACCAGCCGTCCCTTCACTGTTCTGGAGTCTCCCAGCTCAGGCTGGCAGATTTCATTACCTTATACATACAACCCATCCCGTCTGATGCAATATGACAAAGAAACATAGATAGCTTTTGTTCCCACAATATTTTGGTGGTTACCTGGAGTCGCTTCCGGAGGTCATACCTCCGTGACACGGTCCTAGAGTAGACCTCCTGGTTACTAGCCTGTTAGTACCCGCCACCTGCAGTCCATATACACCACAACCCGGCTGATCATAAACTGTTTTTGACGACTGTCACGTTCGCTCTTGAAGACAGCTAGTTTTTTTTTTTTTTGGTAATCCCCTTATTCATGAAGAGGGTGTTAAGTCGTGGTCCCTTTACACTTATTCAGTTCTCTCTCAGTGTACTCATCATTTCCCTGCTTTTCATCGGAGGTATCCTGCATCGTCAGCCTCTTGTGTTCATAAGTAGTACTTTCAATAAGGAGGTCTGGGACCAATCCCTCCAGTATCTTCCAGGTGTAGATTATGATGTATCTTTCTCGCTCACATTCTAAGGAGTACAGTTCTAGGGACTTCAAGCACTCCCAGTGATAACTATCATAGGCAGACTTCCTGGCCAAGTTTTAAAGTTCGCTGTTTATTTTCCAGCTTAGCAATTTTACCTGTCTTGAAGGAGTTATTGTTGTTGTTTGCTGGAGGTGATTAAATACAGGTTATCATGCGATAATTTGTGAAATTATCACCCGTTCAACTTCAACCTTTAACCACCGATAACTTCACAACACAACTTCTGAGCAACATCAAACTTAAAGTGACGTGTGTATGTTGGCACTTGGACTCTGTTACAATCGGAGAATACCTCTCAGGATTCGTTTTAGATTTTGAAAGCTGATGTATTTTACTGGAAGCTTTGAATTAGTTTCGAGCTGTGCAAGTTCCAATTTCCCACTGCTGTTGCAGAAATCGGGGATATTAGCTTCCATGTGATAACTTGCGAATTATTCGTCTGATCGGCTTCTTCAAAGCTGGTATTTAGCTGCATTAGAAACTCATGTCGCACTCTGCACTATACCTTTCGCGCGGACTCAAGGTTCAGGGGAGGGCGTAAAGGAAGCTTAAGGGGTACGGGGACAGCGACCGAAACCCAGTAATCACTTATCCCCAAGCCCTCTTCAGCCGTCCCAGCCGGACCGGAAACTCGTGTGTGCGTAACATTGACTATGAGACCTGGTCATGGACCGGGCTGCGGGGGCATTGACCCCTGAAACACCTTTCAGGTATACCCGCCAGGTAAACAAACTCTCCAGAAGGGATCTTGATCCAGAAAAAAAAAATTGGCAGTGCCACTTCATTTCCCTGGATTAACACCTGACTGACTGCCTTTCATTCCCCAGGAGCTGCATACATGGAGTATACCTGGAGGGTGTTCTGGGGGTCAACGCTCCCGCGGCCCATTCCTTGACCAGGCCGTAGATACTCTCGAAACTCTTCTCTTCTTCAAAGGCCTCCCGGTGGATCAGGAACTGATCAATCAGGCTATTACTGCTGGCCACAAAGTTCAATGTACGAACCACAGCCCAGCTGATCGGGTACTGCCTTTAAGTATCTGTTCAGTTCCCTCTTGAAGGCAGTCAGCGGTCTATTAGTGGTGGGAGGCTGTTGAACAGTCTTGTGCCCCGGACACTTACTGTGTTTTCTCTTAGTGTACTAATGGCGCCCCTACTTTTCATTGGGGGTATACTGCACCGTCTGCCGTCTTTTGCTTTTGTAGGGAGTGATTTGTGTGTGTAGATTTGGGATTAGTCACTCTCGCCTGCGCTACAGTGAGCACCGATCAAGTGATTCCAAGCTTCCTAGTAATTAAGGTGCAGTTAAGGTTCTCTCTACATTCTCTACATCTGTGATTTCACCTGCCTTGAATGGGGATGTTAATGTACAGCAGTATTCCAGCCTAGAGAGAAAAAGTGATTTAAAAAGGATCATCACTGGCTTGGCATCTCTTGTTCCGAAGGTTCTCATTATCCATCCTATCATTTTCCTCGCAGATGTGATAGTGGCATTGTTGTGGTCCTTGAAGGTGAGATCCTCTTACATTAACACTCCTAAATCCTTCGCACTACTTTTCCGCTCTATTGTGTGATTGGAATTTGTAATATACTCAATCCTATCTATTATTTCCTCCAGTTTTCCATAACGGAGTAGTTGGAATTTGTCTTCATTGAACATCATATTGTTTTCTGTTGCCCATTGGAAAACTTGCGCTCTCTCTCTCTCCCCCCCCCCTAACCAAAACAACAATAATAATAAAACAAGTGACTGGAAGCAGGAAGGCTGCGACAAACGGGGTGTTAACTGTGATGGACGCAACGAGTTACTAGACGGGGAAAAATAGTTCCAACGCAAACTGGTGTTTTTATTTTAGTTTTTTTCCCCGGTGTGGTTATTTAATCAAAGTTCCGGCAGCAATGATGCGACGGTACAAAAGCAAAAGTTGATAAATTGACGGTTATTGTTATTGTTATGAATGTTGTGTATTTTGATCAACTGTCAAACGTTGTTTTGTGTGTGTGCGCGCGCGCGCGTTCGTGTGGTTAGTTAGTTAGTTACCATTTTGTCCTAGGCACATGTCAATTAGACACTAGGCCTGTTGTATATATGTGTGTGTGTATGTGTATGTAAGGAAACACTTCGAAATGTTTCTGCCCCACCGGGAATTGAACCCGGCCCCTCCGTGCGTCAAGCAAGAGCTTTACCCACTAGGCCACCGGTGTGTGTGCATGTGTGTGTGTGTGTGCGCGCGCGCGTGCGTGTGGTGTGTGTGCATGTGTGTGTGTGTGCTCGTTCGTGTGGTGTGTGTGCGTGTGTGTGTGCGAGGCAGTGTGTGAACATGTGGGAATAGACGTTATGTTTATACTAGTTCATGTGGACACGTGTGTTTATAGTCTCTCTCTCTCTCTCTCTCTCTCTATATATATATATATATATATATATATATATATATATATATATATATATATATATATATATATATATTTCTGGTTTGTAGTTAAAACTCCAACGGAAATATGTGATATTGCTTGACTTTACAAAATAAATCCAGTATTTTTTTTTTTAAAGAGGTAAGGTCCGAAGGTATTAAAACAGCAGTAAACAAAAAAAAATGTTGAAAATAAACACGGACAACCCCAAACACTCCCGTGTGGGGTATAAGCACAATAAAAAGTATAAACTCGTAAACCAGGGCGATGTCAACAAAGGCAATACGTGCAGCTATAATATAAACAAACTCTGAACGATGGAATCCAGAGAGAGAGAGAGAGAGAGAGAGAGAGAGAGAGAGAGAGAGAGAGAGAGAGAGCGAGAGCGAGAGAGAGCGAGAGAGAGAGAAAATACGTGATTCCTCCTTAACGAGATGTGCTGCCCTGGAGACAAGCTTCAATACTACACAAATTACAATATCACTATGCTTTGGACTGCTGCTTTTCATGCTATTGAAACCTCCGCCTCCCGCAGCAAGGAACGACCTCCGCCTCCCGCAGCAAGGAACGACCTCCGCCTCCCGCAGCAAGGAACGACCTCCGCCTCCCGCAGCAAGGAACGACCTCCGCCTCCCGCAGCAAGGAACGACCTCCGCCTCCCGCAGCAAGGAACGACCTCCGCCTCCCGCAGCATGGAACGACCTCCGCCTCTCACAGCAAGGAACGACCTCCGCCTCTCACAGCAAGGAACGACCTCCGCCTCCCACAGCAAGGAACGACTTCCGCCTCCCACAGCAAGAAATAACCTCCGCCTCCCGCAGCAAAGAAGGGCTTCGGCCTCCTGTCGCAAGGAGCGACCTCCGTCCGCCTCTTGCAGCAAGAAACGACCCTATCTTCCGCAGCAAGGAACGACCTCCGTCTCCCACAGCAAGCAACGACCCTGCTTCACGCAGCAAGGAACTACCATACCTCCCGCACCTGACATACCATGCCTCGCGAAGCAAGGAACGTCCACACCTCCCGCAGCAAGGAAAGACTTTCACCTCCCGCAACAAAGAACGACCATACCTCCAGCAGCAAGGAACAACCTGCGACCAGTTGAGAACGAAGCTTTTTGGGATAATCCAGACCCTTTGATATACCTGAGAGAGAGAGAGAGAGAGACAGACAGACAGACAGACAGACAGACCTGGACAGGCTGGAAGCCTGCTCCAGCAACTGGCTCCTGGAATTTAACCCCAGCAAATGCAAAGTCATGAAAATCGGGGAAGGGCAAAGAAGACCGCAGACAGAGTACAGGTTAGGTGGCCAAAGACTGCAAACCTCACTCAAGAAAAAGAAGATCTTAGGGTAAGTATAACACCGGGCACATCTGAGGCGCACATCAACTAAATAACTGCTGCAGCATATGGGCGCCTAGCAAACCTAAGAACAGCATTCCGACATCTTAATAAGGAATCGTTCAGGACCCTGTACACCGTGTACGTTAGGCCCATATTTTGGTATGTAGCACCAGTATGGAACCCACACTTAGCCAAGCACGTAAAGAAACTAGAGAAAGTACAAAGGTTTCCAACAAGACTAGTCCCGGAGCTAAGGGGTATTTCCTACGACGAGAGGTTAAGGGAAATCGACCTGACTACACTGGAGGACAGGAGAGATAGGGGGAACATGATAACGACATATAAAATACTGAGAGGAATCGATAAGGTGGACAGAGACAATGTTCCAGAGATGGGACACAGCAACAAGGGGACACAGTTGGAAGTTGAAGACTCAGATGAATCACAGGGATGTTAGGAAGTATTTCTTCAGTCACAGAGTTGTCGGGAAGTGGAATAGTCTGGGAAGTGATGTAGTGGAGGCAGGATCCATACATAGCTTTAAGAAGAGGTATGATCAAGCTCATGGAGCAGGAAGAGTGACCTAGTATCGATCAGTGAAGAGGCGGGGCCAGGAGCTATGACTCGACCCCTGCAACCACATATAGGTGAGTGCGTACACACACACACACACACAAACAGTCATGGGGGGGGGAGGTGGGCCGCTACTCACACTTGGCGGAAATTCATCAAGAAATGGACCGAGCAGATTTACCCTCTTGCTTTGACATTCCCCTCTTCTTTTCCCGTCTCCCCTTCACCCTTCTCAGCATTCCCCTTCACCCCTCTTAACACTCCCTTCCACCCCTCTCAACTTTCCCTTTCACCCCTCTCATGAACCCCAGGTCCTGTTTTCCGCAGCTGGTCTTCCGCCATTCCCTAGACCTATCATTCTCCCCTCTCCCCACCTCTCTCTCTCTTCCCTCTCCCCTCCCTCTCTTCCCTCTTCCCTCCCTCTCTTCCTCGTTCTACTTACCCCCTCCTCCAGTCTTTTCCCTCAACAGCACATCTTCCTTCTTCCTCCCACTCTTCCTCCTTCCTCCCTCTCCTCCTTTACCCTCCCATCTTCCCCTCCCCTACTCAGCTGCCTCTCCCTAGACATCTCGTCTGGTTGCATGACTCAGACGACACTCGTCATTATTCACTTTATCTTTCCAATTCTCTGCTAAATTTCTCTCTCTGTTCCCTTCCCTGTTCCTTCTTTCCCATTCCGCGTCTCGCCTTTGCATCTGTTATCGCCCTACAGTTCCTTAATTCATTTAACGCTTCATTAATCTCTCTCTCTCTTTCACATACACAAATGCGTATATATATATATATATATATATATATATATATATATATATATATATATATATATATCCTGGTACAAATATCACTGAGGTGATAAATAAAGAGGGACAGTAAAAGTATGAGAGCGGGGAGGCTCTCCGCATACACACAATGTATATACACGATGTATATACTCCATAAAGACTAGTAAACGAATGGCACCCCCCCTCCCCCCCTCTCCCTCCCCCCCTCTCCCTCCCCTAGGATTAGTAGTGCCAGGTGTCACCATGAGTCACCAGGACTAGCAGTGCTATGTGTCACCGTGAGTCACCAGGACTAGCAGTGCCAGGTATCACCGTGATTCACCAGGACTAGCAGTGCCAGGTGTCACCGTGTGTCACTAGGAATAGCAGTGCCAGGTGTCACTGTGTCACTAGGACTAGCAGTGCCAGGTATCACCGTGAGTCACCAGGACTAACAGTGCCAGGTGTCACTGAGTCACCAAGACTAGCAGTGCCAGGTGTCACTGAGTCACAAGGACTAGCAGTGCCAGGTATCACCGTGAGTCACCAGAACTAGCAGTGCCAGGTGTCACTGCGTCACCAGGACTAGCAGTGTCAGATGTCACTGAGTCACTGCTTCAGGCCAGGACCAGGACATCAGTGGACATCACTGAAGTAAAGGCGGAAAGTTCTGACCAAAGTTTGATGGTGACGACGTTTCGCACACAGAACCCAACGATGCTACAATAAAAGAACCTGTCTTAATAACCAGCATTTTATTATTATGATCAGAGGAAGGGGAGGGTACGTCCAATTCCTTGGATCAAGAGCACCTCACCAACAGTATCAAGACACTTAACGAGCCAACAGTCCTGCACAACCTCTGTCTCCTGTTGTCTTACACTTTCTCCAGTCACCTCCCGCTGTTTTCTGTTTAACGCTATTTTCCGTCGTTTCAGGATCCCTTGTATTCTGTTAGCTTCCGTTGTGTCCTTTAACCTTTCTTCATCTCCCGTTGCTTTCCGCTGTTTCCCTGAACTTTCCGTTATGTACCATTACTTCCCGTTGCCTCCTCTTACCTTCCGTTGTTTCCCAGTACGTACTCTCCGCTATCTCCTCTTACCTTACGTTGTTTCCCAGTACTTTCCGTTATCTCCCGTTGCGTCCCGGTACTTTCCGTTATCTCCCGTTGCCTACCGTTGTTTATCGGTACTTCCCGTTGGTGTCCCACTGTTTTTCGTAATATTTCAGCATATTTCGTGTCAAATGCCACCTGGATTTACCTGAAAAAGAGACGAATCTTATTGAAAACTTTTGACACATTATAATTTTGTGTGTATTCACCTATATGTGGTTGCAGAGGTCGAGTCATAGCTCCTGGCCCCGTGTGTGTGAGTGAACGAGATAAAGTCAGTTGATCAAATGAAAATGTTGGCCCACAGATGGCTCCAACTTCATCCTGTTCCCTACTTGTATGTTTCATAACAATAAAAATGCTTCCAAATGAGCTGATGTAGGTAACAACTCTTAGCTTGTCAATAAAGTTAGGAATCCTTAACCTAACCTTGTCAAACCCTGTGTAAGAGAGAGAGAGAGAGAGAGAGAGAGAGAGAGAAAGAGAGAATATTCTAAACATGTTTAAGATAATGTTTCATGTCTTACAATCTCTTTCTGGAGAAACATCTTACCTCTGCATTCAAATATTTTGAGGCTTGCATCTGCTTACTAAGAGGGCTGGGCGGGCGGAGGGCTGGGTGGGCGGAGGGCTGGGTGGGCGGAGGGCTGGGCGGGCGGAGGGCTGGGCGGGCGGAGGGCTGGGTGGGCGGAGGGCTGGGCGGGTGGATGGAGGAGAGAGGATGGAGGAAGAGAGTTAGGGATGGCGGAATTACCAGAGAGAAGGAAAGGATGGAAGAAATGGAACAACACAAAACAGGGAGGTGGGAGGAAAGGTGGAAGGGAGAAATAACAGAGAGATCAGAGGTAGGATAGATAGAGAGACGGGAAGACTCACTCCTGCAAACACCACTACTCGGTATGTACACACATATACAACATATTTCAGACCTCTCTTGGAGTACGCAGCACCAGTATGGAACCCACACCTGATCAAGCATATCAAGCAACTGGACAAACTTCAAAGATTTCCAACGAGACTAGTCCCAGAGCGAGGGAACAAGATTTAAGAGAGTCTGAAAGAGCTGAACCTTATACTATTAGATGACAGACGTAACAGGGGTGACATGATAACGACGTATAAAATACTGAGAAAAAGACTCTTTGAGAGGAGGGAAACAGGTGCACGAGGGCACACTTAGACGTTATAAACATATGTTCCACAGGTGTGTTAGGGAATATTTCCGTAGCCTTAAAGTGGTCAGGAAGTGGAACAACCTGAACAACGAAGTGGTAGAAACAGGATACATGCAAAGCTTCAAGACCAGGTATGACAGAGCTTAACAAGCCAGGAGCTGAGACTTGACACGAGGAAACAAAAAAATTCCTCAGCATAACATAGAAGGAAAAACCACTAGATCACCAAAGCATTTTATTTCACATAATTTACCTATAATAAAGAAGCAAGGAAATAATATATAAATAAAAAGAATATATTAAATATCTGTAATAATAGTGAAGAAGGGAAGTGGAGCCTCGAGCAACCTGCCTCCCATTTTCTTCAATGGAGCAACTCGGTAATTTTGATGACTCTAAGATTGCTCTAATGTCATTAGCTCAGCCAATTTCTTTCCTTTGGTGAATCCCCTTTTCTTGAGTGGCGGCACAATCACTCAGGGCTGCTGCCAAGGTGAGGGGTGAAGAGGGGAAAGAGAGGGGCAAAGAGGGAGTGGGAAAGAGAGGGAGATTGAAAGGGGCGAGAGGCTCAAGTGGCTTTCTTAAATGGTGGCACCTCACTCAGCTGGCTTAATTATATTGGATTTAAAACATATAGACTACAGGCGGGTTGTGTAAGGGCCCCGTGGGCCTGCTGGCCGCTACCACCAACAGCCTGGTGTATAATATATACATATATATGTCGTGCCAAATAAGTAAAACTTGCGATTTTGGCTTAAATAGCAACGCTCTTCTTGCCGAATTAGGCGCAAGCGATAATTTGTGTATGCAATAATTTCGCAAAAATCATTCTGAATCAAACGAAAAAAAATATATTTCATTGTGTCTCATAAACATGCAACATTTCAGGTATGTCTTGTTACTTCTACTTACACTTAGGTCACACTACACATTCATGTACAAGCATATATATACACACCCCTCTGGGTTTTCTTATATTTTCTTACTAGTTCTTGTTCTTATTTCCTCTTATCTCCATGGGGAAGTGGAACAGAATTCTTCCTCCGTAAGCCATGCGTGTCGTAAGAGTCGACTAAAATGCCGGGAGCAAGGGGCTAGTAACCCCTTCTCCTGTATACATTACTTAAGTTAAAGAGAGAAACTTTTGCTTTTCTTTTTGGGCCACCCTGCCTCGGTGGGAAACGGCCGATTTGTTGAAAGTGTGTGTGTGTGTGTGTATTTTTTTCAACAAGTCGGCCGTCTCCCACCGAGGCAGGGTGACCCAAAAAGAAAGAAAATCCCCAAAAAGAAAATACTTTCATCATCATTCAACACTTTCACCACACTCATACATAATCACTGTCTTTGCAGAGGAGCTCAGATACGAAAGCTGAGAGAAGTCCCTCCCAGCTGTCACTATCTGAGACCCTCCTTTAAAGTGCAGGCATTGTACTTCCCATTTCCAGGACTCAAGTCCAATTAAATCAATTAACTGGTTTCCCTGAATCCCTTCACAAAATGTTACCCTGCTCACACTCCAACAGATCGTCATGTCCCAAAAACCATTCGTCTCCATTCACTCCTATCTAACACGCTCACACATGCTTGCTGGAAGTCCAAGCCCTCGCCCACAAAACCTCCTTTACCCCTTCCCTCCAACCTTTTCTAGGACGACCCCTACCCTGCCTTCCTTCCCTACAGATTTATACGCTCTCCAAGTCATTCTACTTTGATCCATTCTCTCTAAATGACCAAACCACCTCAACAACCCTCTTCAGCCCTCTGACAAATACTTTTAGTAACTCCACACCTTCTCCTAATTTCCACATTCCGAATTTTCTGCATAATATTTACACCACACATTGCCCTTAGACAGGACATCTCCACTGCCTCCAGCCTCCTCCTCGCTGCAGCATTTGCAACCCATGCTTCACACCCATATAAGAGTGTTGGTACCACTATACTTTCGTACATTCCCTTCTTTGCCTCCATGGATAACGTTTTTGTCTCCACAGATACCTCAATGCACCACTCACCTTTTTTCCTTCATCAATTCTATGGTTAACCTCATCCTTCATAAACCCATCCGCTGACACGTCAACTCCCAAATATCTGAAAACATTTACTTCTTCCATAATCAATCTCTCCAATGTGATATCCAATTTTCTTTATTTAAATCGTTTGATACCCTCATCACCTTACTCTTATCTATGTTCACTTTTAACTTTCTACCTTTACACACTCTCCCAAACTCGTCCACTAACCTTTGCAACTTTTCTTTAGAATCTCCCATAAGCACAGTATCATCAGCAAAACGTAACTGTGTCAACTCCCATTTGCATTTAATTCTCCATAATTTAATCCCACCCTCTCCCCAACACCCTAGCATTTACTTCTTTTACAACCCCATCTATAAATATATTAAACAACCATGGTGACATTACACATCCCTGTCTAAGACCTACTTTTACCGGAAGTAATCTCCCTCTCTCCTACACACCCTAACCTGAGCCTCACTATCCTCATAAAAACTCTTTACAGCCTTCAGTAACTTACTACCTATTCCATACACTTGCAACATTTGCCACATTGCTCCCCTATCCACTCTATCATATGCCTTTTCTAAATCCATAAATGCAATAAAAACTTCTCTACCTTTATCTAAATACTGTTCACATATATGCTTCACTGAAAACACTTGATCTACACATCCCCTACCCACTCTAAAGCCTCCTTGCTCATCTGCAATCCTACTCTCTGTCTAACCTCTAATTCTTTCAATAATAACCCTGCCATACACTTTACCTGGTATACTCAGTAAACTTATTCCCCTATAATTTTTACACTCTCTTTTATCCCCCTTCCCTTTATATAAAGGAACTATACATGCTCTCTGCCAATCCCTAGGTACCTTCCCCTCTTTCATACATTTAATAAACAAAAATACCAACCACTCCAGCACTATATCCCCCCCTGCTTTTAACATTTCTGTCATGATTCCGTCAATTCCAGCTGCTTTACCCCCTTTCATTCTACGTAATGCCTCACGCACCTCCCCCACACTCACATCCTGCTCTTCTTCACTCCTAAACGATGTTGTACTTCCCTGGTCAGTGCATGAAATTACCGCCTCCCTTTTTTCATCGACATTTAAAAGTTCCTCAAAATATTCCCGCCATCTACCCAATACCTCCAGCTCCCCATCTACTAACTCCCCTACTCTGTTTTTAACTGACAAATCCATTCGTTCTCTAGGCTTTCTTACCTTGTTTATCTCGCTCCAAAATTTTTTCTTGTTTTCAGCAAAATTTCTTGACAGAGCCTCTTCCATTCTTTCATCCGCTCTTCTTTTGCATTCTCTCACCCCTCTCTTCACCTTTCTTTTACTCTCCATATACTCTGCTCTTCTATTAACACTTCTGTTTTGTAAAAACCTCTCATAAGCTACCTTTTTCTCTTTTATCACACCCTTTACTTCTTCATTCCACCACTCAATCCTCTTTCCTCCTGCACCCACCCTCCTATAGCCACAAACTTCTGCCCCACATTCTAATACTGCATTTTTAAAACTATCCCAACTCTCTTCAACCCCCCCACTACTCATACTTGCACTAGCCCACCTTTCTGCCAATAGTTGCTTATATATCACCCTAACTTCCTCCTCCCTTAGTTTATACACTTTTACCTCTCTCTTACTTGCTGTTGCCATTTTCTTTTTTTCCCATCTACCTTTTACTCTAACTGTAGCTACAACCAAATAATGATCTGATATATCCGTTGCCCCTCTATAAACATGTACATCCTGAAGCCTACTCATCAACCTTTTATCCACCAATACATAATCCAACAAACTACTTTCCTTACGTGCTATATCATACCTTGTATATTTATTTATCCTCTTTTTCATAAAATATGTATTACTTATTACCAAACCTCTTTCTACACATAGCTCAATTAATGGTTCCCCATTTACATTTACCCTGGCACCCCAAATTTACCTACTACTCCATCCACAACATTTTTACCCACTTTAGCATTAAGATCCCCAACCACAATTACTCTCTCACTTGGTTCAAAACTCCCCACACACTCACTCAACATTTCCCAAAATCTCTCTCTCTCCTCTACACTTCTCTCTTCTCCAGGTGCATAAACACTTACTATAACCCACTTTTCACATCCAACCTTTATTTTACTCCACATAATCCTTGAATTTATACATTTATATTCCTTCTTTACCTGCCATAACTGATTATTCAACATTATTGCCACTCCTTCTTTAGCTCTAACACTATTTGAAACCCTGATCTAATCCCATTTATTTCTCCCCACTGAAACTCTCCTACCCCTTCAGCTTTGTCTCACTTAAAGCCAGGACATCCAGCTTCTTTTCATTCATAACATCTACAATCATCTCTTTCTTATCATTCGCACAACATCCACGCACATTCAAACATCCCACTTTGACGGTTTTCTTCTTCTTCTTTTTAGTAAGCTATACAGGAAAAGGGGTTACTAGCCCATTGTTCCCGGCATTTTAGTTGACTTTTACAACACGCATGGCTTACGGAGGAAAGATTCTTATTCCACTTCCCCATGGATATGAAAGGAAAAAGCAATAAGAACAAGAACTATTAAGATAAAATCAAAGAAAACTCAGATGAGTGTGTATACATAAACGTGTACATGTTTGCGTAGTGTGACCTAAGTGTAAGTATAAGTAGCAAGACGTACCTGAAATCTTGCATGTTTATGAGACAGAAAAAAGACACCAGCAATCCTACCATCATGTAAAACAGTTTCAGGTTTCTGTTTCACAGTCACCTGGCAGGATGGTAGTACCTCCCTGGGTGGTTGCTGTCTACCAACCTACTACCTGTAATATATATATATATATATATATATATATATATATATATATATATATATATATATATATGTGTGTGTGTGTGTGTGTGTGTGTGTGTGTGTGTGTGTGTGTGCCGATTAGGTAAAACTGGTCAATTAGCAAGAACTCATCTAAAATTAAGTCCTTTCTAAAATTTTCTCTTATACGTTTAAAGATATATTTTTTTCATTTATGTTACTGTAAGAATTTATAATTTTGTACCAAGAGAAACTTTGAAAACCTACCTAACCTTATTACAACAAGCGCAATTTAATTTAGTCTAACCCAACTAAATATATTTTATATACGTTAACATTAATTTAATAATAAACAAACACAATGAAATATATTTTATTCGTTATGTTCAGAATGATTTTGGCGAAATTATTGCATACACAAATTTTCACTTGTCTTATATGGCAAGGTGAGCGTTGCTATTTAAGCCAAAATCGCAAGTTTTACCTAATCGGCACGACATATATATATATATATACAGAACAACCACTGAAAAAAATAGCGAAATTCCAAGCGCTTTCGTGACTTCTCACATTATCAAGGAACTATAAAAACAGGAAGTCATATAAGGATGAGACTACACCTCACTGCCACCCCACAACACCTGACTTTTTATGATGATGTAGGTAGGTAGTCAGTGATCCATGAAACACAGCTCATATTCTACCCATAAATTTATCTAATGTACCTTAAATTCTTCCCAAATTTTATTGATTATAAATTAATCCAATTTATTTTTAAAACTACTTTTTATGAATCATGATTCTATTATATTCCTGTCGACAATGGTTGTTCTGCATATTGGGATATCACCTGTTTACTATGATCTTTTTGCGTATATATATATATATATATATATATATATATATATATATATATATATATATATATATATACATACGTATATATATTTTGCTACTCTTAGTGTATACACATCAAGAAAGATATATATATACCCCTCCGTCAATGTATATATGAATAGACACTGATGCTGCCGGTGTGAGGAATGCCATATACACAGCATGAATTATACAGACACATTGCTCACATAGGCAGTGCCGCCCTGAGAAAGTACCAGAGCAAAACATGTTGGAAAAAAAATATTGTAAAAATGTGTGAAAAGGTGGAAAAAATAGACGAAAAGGTACAAGGGCAACTGGAGATGAAAGAAAATAAGTTAGAACACCAGGTTGTTGTTGCTGGTATAGGGTTAGGGTCAGAGTACATTGATAATGCCATGAAAACAAATGGAAATGAATAAACTACAAGATGGAAAGAGAGTAAAAAAAAAAAACCAAGAACGACAAAGAACAGGTGAGGAAAGAAAATGGTGAGAGCAAAAAAAAAAAAAAAAATGATAAAAAAATCCAATAAAAAAATAGAATAAACTCTGGAGCAGTGTTAGGGGAAGTGTGCGGGGAAGTAATGCTTTCCTGGCGGGGAAGAAGTAGTGTGGGGGGATGAAGAGGAGGAGGAGCAGGAGGAGGAGGGAAGGAGGAAGAGGGAAGGAGGAAGAGGAAGAGAAGGAGGGGGAAGAGAAAGAGGAGGAGGGGCGGGTAATGGTTGTAGATGAGGGATGTGGCTAGGGAGGAGCATGGGTTGTGTCATACAAAATACTAAACAAAATCGCACTCTAGCAGCCATTCAGCACACTGGTGCAGACTCGAGCCTCCGTCCGCCGAGCCAAAGACCACTTTGCTGAGCAAGTATTGTATATACTACAATTATGAAGACAGTTCTGGGAATTTGCTCCAAACTGTGCAGGTTCTAGCTAATCATTCTCTCTGCTGGCACCAACAGCCTGGTTGAACAGGTAGCCCCACTAGTATGACGCCTCACAAAAGCTTGACTGAAAATGTCGAAGAAACGTAAAGATAAGATAGTAAAGTAAGAGAGAGAGAAAAAAAAGATAAATCAGTGAAAATAGCGGAAGGAAAAAAATGATAATGGGAAAAATTCAAAATCAAAGAAAAAAAAAATGAGTGAACAAGAAAGAAAAGAAATGAGTTACCCCACAAAGAAGAAGAAAATGAGAAATTAAGGAAAATATTGGAGAGGGAGAGAGAAGAAAGCAGACAGCGGAAGCCAGAAATGAGAAAGTGAGGAAGGATCGGGTGGGGAGCCGCCCGAAAATTACAAACTTAGAAAAAGGCAAAAAAAAAAAAAATCCCATTTTCAAATTGTAGAAATTTTATAAAGTTGGATTTTGGTTTGGCTCTAATTAAAGAGAGAGAGAGAGAGAGAGAGAGAGAGAGAGAGAGAGAGAGAGAGAGAGAGAAACGTACAAAGGAGGATGACTAAGTTGATTCCATGTATCAGAAATCTTCCCTATGAGGATAGACTGAGGCCCTGAATCTGCACTCTCTAGAAAGGCATAGAATTAGTTGGGATATGATTGAGGTGTATAAATGGAAAACAGGAATAAATAAAGGGGATGTAAATAGCGTGCTAAAAATATCTAGTATTGACAGGACTCGCAGCAATGGCTTTAAGTTGGATAAATTCAGATTCAGGAAGGATATAGGAAAGCATTGGTTTGGTAATAGAGTTGTCGATGAGTGGAACAAACTCCCGAGTACAGTTATAGAGGCTAAAACGTTGTGTAGTTTTAAAAATAGGCTAGATAAATATATGAGTGGGTGCGGGTGGGTGTGAGTTGGACCTGACTAGTTTGTGCTACTAGGTCAGATGCCGTGTTCCTTCCTTAAGTGAATGTAACCTGACCTGGATGGGTCGGGGCATTGGCTTAAGCCGGTGGGAGATTTGGACTTGCCTCGCATGGGCCAGTAGGCCTGCTGCAGTGTTCCTTCTTTCTTATGTTCTTATACCATCAGCGACTACAGAATACATGCCTGTGAATGTAGCCTGTAGCCAGACTTTCATAATGCCCACCAGATCAACCAGGTTGTTGCTACCTGTAGCCTCCCTGACCCACACACCCGAAATTTATTCAGAAATTTATCTACTTCCACCGTGAAGAATTCTACCTCTATTCCCACAATATTTCTGATATCTACTGGTAGAAGGTTGAAGAGTCTTGGACCTCGCACGACTCTTGCCACAATGTTCTCCGTGTCTCGAACAACAATATTTTTCACTGTTTAAGTACTTTCTCCCCTCATGGTGTACAGGTCACTTTCCTGGTAATCGAGAACTTTTCATGTACATAATTAGGCATCCCCTTGACAGAATTAGGTATCCCCTTGACAGAATTAGGTATCCCCTTGACAGAATTAGGCATCCCCTTGACAGAATTAGGTATCCCCTTGACAGAATTGGGTATACCTTTTGACAGAATTAGGTATCCCCTTGACAGAATTAGGTATCCCCTTGACAGAATCAGGTATAACCTTGACAGAATTAGGTATCCCTTTTGACAGAATTGGGTATCCCCTTGACAGAACTAGGTATAACCTTGACAGAATTAGGGATCCACCTTGACAGAATTAGGGATCCACCTTGACAGAATTAGGGATCCACCTTGACAGAATTAGGGATCCACCTTGACAGAATTAGGGATCCCCCTTGACATATGTTTTTCCCCTCCGAGATTTTCGTTTATGATTTTAAAACACCTCATTCGATCGGCTTCAAATTTTGAACGCTGGGACGAGTAGATAACCTTTCTGTCAATTCATAAAGATTTTGGCTTCTGTGCATTAACTTGAGAAAGTTTCTTCGGATAGGCTTCAAACTCTCAACAACGGTGTATATCTTCATTTAACAAAAAAAACAAAAATTAGGACAGGCACTTAAAGTCAGTACCTGACCAACCGGGCTGTGGTTCGTACGTCAGTTTGCGTGCGGCCGGCAGTAACAGCCTGGTTGATCAGACCCTGATCCACCATGAGGCCTGGTCTCAGGCCAAGCCGCGGGGGCGTTGACCCCCGAAACCCTCTCCAGGTAAATGTACAAGCCAATTTTACTCATTTGGCATTATTTTCCAGAAAATAATCTATTATAATTCATCTGGATGTTGCGAGTCTTCAGTGGCTGATGCGCCTTATTAAACGGCTGACAGTCTGTAAGTTCAGGGAGATTAGATGCAAATTTCTCAGTATACCAGCATAATTAATATATTTCTCAGTATACCAGCATAATTAATATATTTCTCAATATACCAGCATAATTAATATATTTGGAATTGTAGGATTTCGTGTGATAACTGGAGAATGCCTCATCGGGTCGACTTTAAACTTCTGCCACTAGCTTGTTTTGCTCAAAGGAAGGTTTGCTTTGTTATGGGGCTAAGGCTCATTTTGTCAATTTTATTAAACAAATTGGGATACTAGTTTGTGTGTGACAACTGGAAAATGCCTCTTCTTCTCGTCCTTCAACTTTCAACGCTGGTGTGTTGTACTACGTGGAAGGTTGGGATTGACCTGGGATGAGCAGATGCTGATTTCCATTCAATAACATTTCAATGCATATACTGATTGGCTTCAAACCTTATAGGAACGTTCATATTACTACAGTTACCGGGCCTTGTGAGAATGTTACAAAACAGGGGCTAAAATTCTTAGGAGGGCTGAGCTAGAGTTCCTAGATCTCATGAAGGAGTTTATTTGCAGCTCATCTGCCTCTTGAGGGTTTGGAGTCTCAAATACTGTGCCTCTTGCCTGGGCTGATGTAGAGGGAGATGGGGTTGTGATATACAGGATCGTGCAGCGCCAGAAACACATCTGGTTACTGAAATCATGGGGAAGCGGTGAGGTTGAACACGTCATGGAGAGCTCGGGGAAGGGCAGTGATGGGAGGTAATCGGATAATCCTTGTATGAAGAGTAATCACCAGCATCGAAGCACCTATTTCCCCTCCCCCTTGAAGTGTTCCCATGTATAGATTATGAAAACTTTGGTCCTGGTTCAAGAGAGTAAACATTCCGGGTGTTGATTAAGACTCACCACCTCAAATACTATTTCTCCAAGGTTGATGGACAGATTACGTCATTTTCATTTCACTATAACACCTGCTGCCTCTGTATTTGACTGAAGAAGTCTACTGTGTGGGCGAAACGTTTCAACAAGACACCCAAATGTTGCACATGTGCCTTCAACTTGTCGGTTTTTATACCATTTTTGAACATACACGTTCCAGTATTTGTAAGTTTTATCTTGTTCTCTGAGAGTAGTAAATGATATCTTATTTCTCACCTTTCTTTCTCAGGGAAGATACGAGGACAGAACAATCTTGTAGAGGGAAGAACACAAATGCTCTGAACGGCGCCATCCCTGACAAGTCTGTTCTTCTGTTGCAATATCTCATAACCCATCCTACTATTTTCATCTATTTTGCTTGGCGAATATCGCCAATCGTAAATATTTCTATTTACTTTTACCTGTTCCTTCCGTTGTATCAACAGATGTGACTGCATTTTTTATCCCGCAGTTGCTTTGAATTCTCTGATACCTCGGTATCGAAGCAGTTGGAATTTGTCTCTGTTGAACAAGTTTTCTGTTCTCAATGAAAGGTTTTTTTTTTTTGAGTGTTTTATGCCGAGTTCAAAATTATTTATGTTGTCATGTGATCCGCAAAGTATGATAGTTTGTCTTATGAGGAGAGTGCCATGTGGTACTTTGATGATGATGAGTAAAGTTACCAGGAGAGTGCCTTGTGGTACTATCATGTTGAGGAGTGAAGGTACCAGGAGAGTGCCTTGTGGTACTATCATGTTGAGGAATAAAGGCACCAGGAGAATGCCTTGTGGTTCTGAGTTTTTCACTGTACATCATTCTTTGTAAGTCGTTTGACAAAAATCTGAAAAACCATAGAGTGAGTGTTTCTAAAATGAGGTTTCTTGGCTTCTATTTTCTTAAAGTGCCTCCGCGATTATCTTCATGTGGTCTAATAGTTGCGCAAGACAGGATCTTCCAGCCTGCTAGCTCTATTTAAAATCAGTAAGTCGATTTCTTAGCTCTGTTTCAAAGACGCTGTGTGTTGATACTGTTCATTGTCACATAACCTTCAACACATTATGATCAACACTGCAACACACCGCCAAGGGAACACAGTGCAAGACATCACCACCACCACCACCCCTACCACTACACCACCGCTACCACCAACAACACCACAACCACTACCCTCAAATATAGCAATTAGCAACCAACAACAGAGGTATAAAACTGTATTATATATAATTATGAGCAGTGGGGATCATAGTTACACCACCACCACTCTCAGCCACCACCACCCACAACCTCCACAACCACCTATAATCACAGCCTCCACAACCACCACCATTCACAACCACCACTAACCACAACCACCATCACCCCAACTAACACCGTCCACAACCACTACCAACCACAACCAGCACCAACCACAACCATTCACGACGACCACCAACCACATCCACCACCACTTACGACGACCACCAACCACAACCACCACAACCTCCACAACCACCACCACCACAACCACTATCACCACAACCTCCACCAACCACAACCACCACCACCACAACCTCCACAACCACCATCAACCACAACCTCCACAACCACCACCAACCACAACCACCACCACCACAACCTCCACAACCACCACAACCACCACCAACCACAACCTCCACAACCACCACCACCAACCACAACCTCCACCACCACCACAACCTCCACAACCACCACCAACCACAACCTCCACAACCACCACCAACCACAACCACCACAACCTCCACAACCACCACCACCACAACCTCCACAACCACCACCAACCACAACCTCCACAACCACCACCAACCACAACCACCACCACCACAACCTCCACAACCACCACCACCACAACCTCCACAACCACCACCAACCACAACCTCCACGACCACCAATAAAAGTTACGAGTTTAATAAATGTGTCAAGACTGACGACAATATGTGGTTTGAGTGTTGTCTGTCCCTCTCTCCTCATTCTCCTTCCTACTCTTCCTTCCCTCTCTCCTTCAAACTCTCCTTTCCACTCTTCCTTCTCTCTTTCCCACTCTCCTTTCGTCTCTCCTTCCCACTACTTCCATCCCTCCTTCCCTCCCAGTTCCTCCTCATTCCCATTACTTCAACAAACCCTCCCTATTCCTCCCCTTCTCCTCTCATTCTCCTCCATCCTTAAACGGTTCCCAAACTTCCCTTCCATTAATCTTATCTTCGTCTCCTCCACCGTCTCACACAACGTAGCTTTGTTTTAGCAGACTGTCGTGGCAAAAATTACCATGCAAATGTGTTAGAAACTCCAGTGCCACTGGAAGTCATACTCTGGTCAAAATGACGATAAAATAACCCGTTAAATAAAATTCTGCCGAGGAGACAGAGAAGTCCAGAGTGACTGGATAGGTCGATATTGTGGTCAAAGAACTGGCAAATTTAGTTTAATGTAGATAAATGTTCTACTTCTGGGGAAAGGCAACAACTGTGGCACCTATAAACTAAATAATGTAAATCTCAATCAAACTTTATGCGAAAAAAGATTTGTGAGTTCTGGTGAGCAGTAATTTAAAGACAAGACCATAGTGCATAAGTTGTCTGCAATAAAGCTGACGTAATTGTTGCCTTCATATCAAGACGCCTAAATATTACAAGTCCTCAAGTTATACTTCAACTTTGATGTGTTCTTGCTAAGGCCTCGCCATGAGTGAACTCCTCGGCTCTGGTCTTCACATTTCACCATCGACATTAATGAACTGGAAAACATACAGAAAAGGACGACGAAGTTGATTTCCTGTGTCACAAATCCTTCTTACGAAGACAGGGTGAATGCACTGAATTTGCGCTCTCTGGAGACGCGTGTACAAATATATACGTGGAAAATAACTGAGGGCCTAGTCCCAAATCTGCACACTGCCATAACATATTGTTGTTAGAGATAAGGGAGAAAATGTACAATAAACTAAGTGAAAAGCAGGGACGCCGTGAACCCAGACTGTTTAAAATCTTATCAGAAGATAAAAAAAAAAACACTGCTGGGACAAGTGTAGAAGTCTTCAAGAGGAAAGTGGACAAGTACTTCCATCAAGACCTGGTGATGGACAGGGCCGCGGGGGCGATGACCCTTGGAACACCCTCCAGGTAAATACCGGATCAACCAGGTTGTGATGAATATGTGGGTCAGCGGGCCGCCAGTAGCAACAGCCTGGTTAACCAGGTAAAGCATCAAACAAGCCTGGCCCAGGACTGGGCTCAGGAAGTAGGAAAACTCTTGAAACTCATGAAAGGTATATCGAAGGTAAATGTAAACTGTAATAAATAAAGGGATATATATAGCGTGATGAAAATACCCAATACAGAACTAGCAGGATTGGATTTAAGTTTAATAAATTTAGAGTTAGAAAGGATTTACGAAAGCACTGGTTTAGCAACAGAGTTGTAGATGAGTGGAACAAACTTCCAGGTAGCGTCATCGAACCGAGAACTTTGAGTAACTTTAACAGTAGATTGGAAAGGTACATGAGTGTGCCTGGGCGGCCGAGCCTACTGCAGTGGGCCAATGAGCTTACTACACCATACCTCCATTCTTGTGTTTTCGTGTTTTTGTAGTTTGAACTCCAGTACCTGCTGATAAACTTATTCTAGTTAATAAGGCAGTGAGTAACTCCAGTACCTGTTGGAAGTTATCAGGAAAATGATAGGATGGATAATGAGAACATTCAAGACAAGGGATGCTAAGCCAATGATGATCCTTTTTAAATCACTTGTTCTCTCTACTGCACGTATAAGTCCCATCAAACACCTTAACTACTGGGAACGCCTGGAAGCACTAGACTTATATTCACTGGAGCGCAGGCGAGAGAGATATATCATAATCTACACCTGGAAGATTTTGGAGGGACTGGTCCCTAATATGCACACAGAAATCACTCCCTACGAAAGCAAAAGACTTGGCAGGCCATGCAACATACCCTCAGTGACAAGTAGGGGCGCCATTAGTACACTAAGAGAATACACAATAAGTGTCCGGGGCCCAAGACTGTTCAACAGCTTCCCACCACCCATAAGGGGAATTACCAATAGACCCCTCGTTGTCTTCAAGAGGAAGCTGAACAGATACCTAAAGTCAGTGCCGGATCAGCCGGGCTGTGGTTCGTACGTTGGACTTCGTGCGGCCAGCAGTAACAGCCTAGTTGGTCAGGCCCTGATGCACCGGGAGGCCTGGTCGTGGCCCGGGCCGGGGGGCGTTGATCCCCGGAATACCCTCCAGGTAGGTAGCCTGGCGTTACCTACTTCAGTTTTGTAATCTACTTTTATCTTTTCTTATAATAATTACTATCTTCTACCATTTTATCTATTTTTTTTCACTACTCTGTCATGATAATATATATTCTCTTATCCTACCCATTTTTTTTCTTTTCTCTTCCAATCTTTCTTCTCTATTCCTCCTCCTCATCCTTTCATTTATTCTCATGCATATCCACCTTCCCGCCTCTCCATCATTATCAAACACCATATCCTCTACAATCCTTCTCTCTCCCTCTACTCGTCCCTCCCTCCCTCCCATCTTCCTTCCCTCCCACTTCTCAGACTTCAGCTCTGGTGTTTGGGCTGGAGACCGCCTCCCAGGGATTGGATTCTTTTATAATGTTAATGGTTAATTTTCCTTCTCAAAGCTTCAATGCAGTTGTATTTGATACTGGTGTGTGTGTGTGTGTGTGTGGTGTGTGTGTGTGTGTGTGTGTGTGTGTGTCTGTGTGTGTGTGTGTGTGTGTGTGTGGTGTGTGTGTGTGGTGGTGTGTGTGGTGTGTGTGTGTGGTGTGTGTGTGTGTGTGTGTGTGTGTGTGTGTGGGCTGTGTGTGTGGGGTGTGTGTGTGTGTGTGTGTGTGTGTGTGTGTGTGTGTGTGTGTGTGTATGTGTGTGTGTGTGTGTGTGTGGTGTGTGTGTGTGTGTGTGTGTGTGTGTGTGTGTGTGTGTGTGGTGTGTGTGTGTGTGTGTGTGGTGTGTGTGTGTGTGTGTGTGGTGTGTGTGTGTGTGTGTGTGTGTGTGTGTGTGGTGTGTGTGTGTGTGTGTGGTGTGTGTGGTGTGTGTGTGTGTGTGTGTGTGTGTGTGTGTGTGTGTGTGTGTGTGTGTGTGTGTGTGTGTGTGTGTGTGTGTGTGTGTGTCTGTGTGTGTGGTGTGTGTGTGTGTGTGTGTGTGTGTGTGTGTGTGTGTGTGTGTGTGTGTGTGTGTGTGTGTGTGTTGTGTGTGTGTGTGTGTGTGTGTGTGTGTGTGTATGTGTGTGTGTGTGTGTGTGTGTGTGTGTGTGTGTGTGTGTGTGTGTGTGTGTGTGGTGTGTGTGTGTCTGTGTGTGGTGTGTGTGTGTGTGGTGTGTGTGTGTGTGGTGTGTGTGTGTGTGTGTGTGTGGTGTGTGTGTGTGGTGTGTGTGTGTGGTGTGTATGTGTGGTGTGTGTGTGTACTCACCTAGTTGTGGTTGCAGGGGTCGAGTCATAGCTCCTGGCTCCGAGTCTTCACTGGCTGCTACTGGGTCACTCTCCCTGCGCCATGAGCTTTATCATACCTCTTCTTAAAGCTATGTATGGAACCTGCCTCCACTACATCGCTTCCCAAGCTATTCCACTTCCCGACAACTCTGTGACTGAAGAAATACTTCCTAACATCCCTGTGATTCATCTGAGTCTTCAACTTCCAACTGTGTCCCCTTGTTGCTGTGTCCCATCTCTGGAACATTCTGTCTCTGTCCACCTTGTCAATTCCTCTCAGTATTTTATATGTCGTTATCATGTCCCCCCTATCTCTCCTGTCCTTCAGTGTCGTCAGGTCGATTTCCCTTAACCTCTCCTCGTAGGACATACCCCTTAGCTCCGGGACTAGTCTTGTTGCAAACCTTTGCACTTTCTCTAGCTTCTTTACGTGTTTGGCTAGATGTGGGTTCCAAACTGGTGCTGCATACTCCAATATGGGCCTAATGTACACAGTGTACAGGGTCCTGAACGTGTGTGTGTGTGTGTGTGTGTGTGTGTGTGTGTGTGTGTGTGTGTGTGTTTGTGTGTGTGTGTGGTGTGTGTGTGTGTGTGTGTGTGTGTGTGTGTGTGTGTGTGTGTGTGTGTGTGTGTGTGTGTGTGTTGTGTGTGTGTTGTGTGTGTGTGTTGTGTGTGTGTCTTAACAATACTCAAGTCTTACACAGAACAACAAATTAAGAAGATGTAGAAAGCGAAGACTATATTTCACACTATTCCATTTTATTAATACTTAATTATTACAACAATCTACTTGGTTAATGAGAAAGGGATCTGGTACTAAGATAACTGGCGAAGATAAAGCTGACAGTGATAGAGGAATGAGATATGCTGAACCATAATGAATTTTCACTTATTGTATGAAAGTCCTTAGTCGATCACTGTTCGTGGCCAGTCAGACTTCTAGTACCAGGTTTCTAGACAGAGCCTCAGCTCTGTCCCTGACAGAGTCTGGCCACCAAGTTTTTCAACAGAGCCTCCAGCTGTGACCAAGTCTTCTCTTAGCTACGTTTCCTGAGCTAATGTAGGTCTCCACACCCATTCCGTAACTACTGGCTACAAAGGTCAGTTCTCATAGGAAAGTTACCACTAGGGTGTGAAGATTACCCTGGCAGAACTAGGGTGTGGAGATTACCCTGGCAGAACTAGGGTGTGGAGATTACCCTGGCAGAACTAGGGTGTGGAGATTACCCTGACAGAACTATGGTGTGGAGATTACCCTGACAGAACTAGGGTGTGGAGATTACCCTGACAGAACTAGGGTGTGGAGATTACACTGACATAACTAGGGTGTGGAGATTACCCTGACAGAACTAGGGTGTGGAGATTACCCTGACAGAACTATGGTGTGGAGATTACCCTGACAGAACGAGGGTGTGGAGATTACCCTGACAGAACTAGGGTGTGGAGATTACCCTGACAGAACTAGGGTGTGGAGATATCAGGGAATTAGCATTTCTGATACTACACTTACGAACAAATACTGAAGACCCAGACTCGAGATACCACACATCTCTACTCCCCCCCCCTCTCTCTCTCCCCTCTCTCTGTCCCCTTCGCAAGACCTTGGAGTGGTCATTAACAGTAACACAAGTCCACAAAACAATATTAGGCTCCCAGCATCACAATGTTCACCACATTCCTGCAACACCAGTGATAACTCGTGTACATCTCCACGTTTCCTGGCACTGTGGAGACACCACCCTGCCAGACGTGTGATATACCTGTGGTATACATCTTACCGGTTTCGATGGTTCTACTCTTGGCTCTGAGGCAGCCCATTCTCCCACCGAGAGGAATAAACGTACAGAATTCAGCGTTCAATATTCTTTCCTGGAAAGGCTCGCTGCCAGACGTATCGCAGCCGTTTTCTTCATCTTATTTATTTTTGTTTAAATATACGTTTTTGTAAGTTAATGCAACCTACCCTAAACTAATCTAACTTTACCTAACCCAAATTTAACCTCAACTAATCTAACTTAACCTACCCTAAACTAATCTAACTTAACCTACCCTAAACTAATCTAACTTAACCTACCCTAAACTAATCTAACTTAACCTACCCTAAACTAATCTCACCTAAATTAACCCAACCTAAACTAATCTAACCTAACCTAAGTGTCTCATTCTTCAACTTTTCGGCTTTCTAAATCATTTAGGTCACATCTGTGAGACAACAACATTTTGGGACCTTGATACAGGTATTCTTCAACACCTGCCTAACTTATAGTCATGACCTATACTTCCACTAGTGGATTTTTCCACTGGTGACTCCACCTCCTGCTGCTTCAACTCACCTGACTGCAGTATATAAGCCACTTCTCCACACATATGCTGTACTTTTATCAAGATTGAGGGACTGATTATCCCAAACTCCTTCTCTTCCGCTTTTCTTCACTGTATTGGACTGATGAAGCCACTGGCTGGCGAAACGTTTCCACAATAGAGATGCCCAAGTGTCGTACAAGTGTCCCATTCTTCAACACCGTAGCAAAAGATGACAACATATGTAGCAGTTAAAACAGTCATCGTCTATCAAGATATTTAAGAAAACAAATGCAAAGCCATCACTGAGCTCTTAAGTTTCTCACCCAGACAAATGAAGCTGTCTTTCAAAGAGTCACCAAATAAAGAGCTTCCGATGCGACACACGGAGTCTCTCACAGATGCGACACACGGAGTCTCTCACAGATGCGACACACGGAGTCTCTCACAGATGCGACACACGGAGTCTCTCACAGATGCGACACCGGAGTCTCTCACAGATGCGACACGGAGTCTCTCACAGATGCGACACACGGAGTCTCTCACAGATGCGACACACGGAGTCTCTCACAGATGCGACACACGGAGTCTCTCACAGATGCGACACACGGAGTCTCTCACAGATGCGACACACGGAGTCTCTCACAGATGCGACACACGGAGTCTCTCACAGATGCGACACACGGAGTCTCTCACAGATGCGACACACGGAGTCTCTCACAGATGCGACACACGGAGTCTCTCACAGATGCGACACACGGAGTCTCTCACAGATGCGACACACGGAGTCTCTCACAGATGCGACACACGGAGTCTCTCACAGATGCGACACACGGAGTCTCCCACGTCACCGTTCAATAAGAGCAATTTAGTGAACAAAAGCTGAGGGACTGAACGCCTTATATTTCCACTTCAGGTGATCTGTCCCCAGTATTTTAGCCGCCTCTGTACTTGACTGGAGAAGCCCGCTGCAGAAGCAAAATATTTCGAAATAAAGTTACCGAAGTGTTGCATATGTGTTCCATATTACAGAACGTTATTATAATGATAGTGAAACTGGCAGAGAACTTTGAACTCTGTTAACGAAACTCAAGAGCTTAGGTACACTCACGAGAGTTCGGCACTGTTTCCAACATGTTAAGAATTCTAACCAAACAATCAAATGGGAAGACTCGTGCAAATGAAAATCCATCGACGCGACGCTGACTCAAGCAAAACCTAACATTAACATTTCAAAATTAATTGTTTAAACCATCCCAGGACCGAGTTTAATTTGAAGCTCTGACAACAACAGCCCAGATAACCTCGTGTCCTTAGCTAAGGGCATCCCATCCTGAGATGTCAACAAAGGGTCTTCAGGACCCAAGAAGTTCCTCCCAGACAGTATGATGCTTCACACATTAAGCCATTCCACAATCTGCAAGGATCCGTCCACTCTTCCTACTCCTGTATCTCTGTACCACTATATCTCTATATGTATGACAGGGACACCCTGTTTGACAGGCTGGTAGATTTAACCATAGATGAGTCACAGGGATGTTAGGAAATACTTCTTTAGCGTTAGAGTGGCCAGGATGCAGAACATGAGAGCGAAGTAGTAGAAGCAGAGCACACACACACACACACACACACACAAAACACAGTTTGTTTTGCAGTCATGCTGACTTCACTTGATTAAATTAACTTTTTAATAACTAGTTGCAATACAAACACAAACCTTAGTTGAGGAGAGAGAGAGAGAGAGAGAGAGAGAGAGAGAGAGAGAGAGAGAGAGAGAGAGAGAGAGAGAGGAGAGAATTATCTTCATAAACTGTCGAGTTGCATCATATTTTTTAAAACATTATATTGGTGGTACAGAGTCCAAACACGTTGATAATTATTAAGACACATGTGCAAAACTTGGACATCATTACAACCGAAACGGTTCGCCTCCGCAGCAGACCTCTTAAGTGGAAGCAATCAAAAAGTGGATAGGTAATGCTCAGCCTTGAGGTCATTTTGAAGACTTCAGACACTGATCTATCCAGACTGAAGGACTGATCTCCACAAACTGACCTCTCCACTTCTTCCACTGTCTCCAGTTTAAATGTCTGCTGTGTACTCGACTGAAGAAGGCTACGCCACAGGCGAAACACCACACCAATAAAGACATCCAAATGTTGCATAAGTGTCTTGTTCATTAACTTGTTTAAAATAATTTAAGTCGAATTTCTTTTTTTTTCTTAATGTCTTGCGAGTTATTGATCATAGAGAGGTAATTAACTTTCCTAAGTGTTATTAACCCCTTCCTACAAATTATTAACGCCTCCTTAAGTGTTATTAACTCCCCTTACATGTAATTAACGCCTCTTGAAGTGTTATTAACCCATGGGATCCTTCTTGCCCTCCCCAAAAATATGCTACCCAGCTGACTGACACCTAGGTACCTATTTACTGCTAGATAAACAGGTGCAGCAGACACGAGACACTTGCCCCTTCCCTTCCCATCTCCCGGGAATCGAACTTGAGTCCTATCGGCTGTGAATTGAAAGCTCTAAACCCAGTGTTTTGTTAAGATGGTTAAGTTATTTTAAGTTAGAGTGACAGCGATTAGACTTATTTAGTTTAATAATTATTAGGCTATGCTAGATTAGTAGTAGTTAGGGTAGGCTAGATTAACAGTAGCTAGGATAGGCTAGATTAACAGTAGCTAGGATAGGCTAGATTAACAGTAGCTAGGATAGGCTAGATTAACAGTAGCTAGGATAGGCTAGATTAACAGTAGCTAGGATAGGCTAGATTAACAGTAGCTAGGATAGGCTAGATTAACAGTAGCTAGGATAGGCTAGATTAACAGTAGTTAGGCTAGGCTAGATTAACAGTAGTTAGGCTAGATTAACAGTAGCTAGGCTAGATTAACAGTAGCTAGGCTAGATTAACAGTAGCTAGGCTAGGCTAGATTAACAGTAGCTAGGCTACATTAACAGTAGCTAGGCTAGGCTAGATTAACAGTAGCTAGGCTAGATTAACAGTAGCTAGGATAGATTAACAGTAGCTAGGCTAGATTAACAGTAGCTAGGCTAGATTAACATTAGCTAGGCTAGATTAACAGTAGCTAGGCTAGATTAACAGTAGCTAGGCTAGGCTAGATTAACAGTAGCTAGTCTAGGCTAGATTAACAGTAGCTAGTCTAGGCTAGATTAACAGTAGCTAGTCTAGATTAACAGTAGCTAGGCTAGATTAACAGTAGCTAGGCTACATTAACAGTAGCTAGGCTACATTAACAGTAGCTAGGCTAGCAACTATCTTCAGCATAAAAAAAGTATAAATTTTAAAAGAAAAATATTTACTTTTAAATCGTATTTTAATAAAAACAATGTTCGAGGCTAGCCAGAGAAGTGGCGCCACTACCCTCTGCTAGTTGCGGGGGTCAGCGCCCCCGCTTCCTGGCCTCAGACCAGGCCTCCTGGTCTGATCTGTCAGGCTGTTGGTTCTAGCGACATACAGTCCAGCGTGTGTGCACCACAGCCCGGCTGATCAGGAACTAACTGGATTACGTAACAAAAAGGAGGAGGAGGAGTCAGTGTTGATATGTTGCACTGGAGTGTCTTAGACGCCGGTGAAGTGCTCTTGATCCAAGTTAATGGGTTCACCCTGGCCTGCCCTGGATTAAACCTAATTAGTGTTGGTCATAATTATGTCATGCAGGGCGAGGATGTACAAGGTATTTGCAAGACTAATTACAAACAGGTCGAGAGATCAACTGGCAGGTGCCAGCAGGTGGGAGGCTGGCAGGCAGGAATTTTTGTCGCTTCTGATTACTAATTGGATGGTTTGGCAGGTGTACCCGACGGCCGGCACGTACATGCGTGCATGCACGCACGCATGCGTGTACATACACACACACACATACAAGTGCCTGTGACAACTAGTAACTACACAGTGTATGGACCTAATAGACTTAGTTACAACTCGACCCCTGCAACGACAAATATGTGAGTAAATAGGTGAGTACACACATACACACACACACAGAATGGAGCATATTTAAGATTCTGAAGGACTGGCAAGGCAGACAAGAGTTACTTAGTATTAGACGTTAGGAAGTACTACCAAGAAAGATCTCAACAATGTTACTATCACAATGGCAAGGAAAGTGATAGGCTGGATAACAAGAACCTTTAAAGCAAGAGATGCCAAGCCAATGATGATACTCTGGCAAGTCTCAAGGCAGGTGAACTTCCAGACATGGAGAATGCACACACAACCTTCACTGCTCCCATAAATTCAGTAAAACACCTAAATTACTAGAAACGTTTGAAGTACCCTGAGCTGTATTCCTTGGATCGTAGGCGAGAGAGAGATATAATCTACACCTGGAAAATTATATATAGAAAAACTCGTCCCAAATCTGCACACACAAATTATTCGGTGCAAAATACCCCTGATGAAAAGCAGTGGTACACTAAGGAAAAACTCGGTAAGTGTGAAGGGACCAAGACTTTTAAATGCCCCCTTCATAAATAATGAGGACTACTAACAGACACCTGGTCCTCTTCAAGATAGGTACCTCAAGTCAGTTCCTCTCAACCAGGCTCTAGTGCTTACCTTGGACTCCGTTAAACTCATTATTACAACATTACTCACTATTACAACAAACCACCATAACTCATCACCACAACCCACCAACACAACTCATCACCACAACCCACCAACACAACTTATCACCACAACCCACCAACAAAACTCACCACCACAACCCACCAACACAACTCACCACCACAACCAACAAAACAACTCACCAACACAACCCACCAACACAACTCATCACCACAACCCACCAACACAACTCATCACCACAACCCACCAACACAACTCATCACCACAACCCACCAACACAACTCATCACCACAACCCACCAACACAACTCATCACCACAACCCACCAACACAACTCATCACCACAACCCACCAACACAACTCATCACCACAACCCACCAACACAACTCATCACACCCAGGCACAAACAATAAGGTTCTCCTCTACATAAGGATGAGTCGGATAATAACAAAAACATAAAGCTCTGAACAATAATCCGATTGACATAATATTGTGGATATTGTTGTTATCTCTACCTGAAGAGGAGGAAAAAGAGGAGGAAGAAGAGGAGGAAGAAGAGGAGGAAGAAGGAGGAAGAAGAGGAGGAAGAGAGGGCGGGCGTTGGCTGTGGAAACAACATCTCTGGCTACAGGGGAAGAGAGAGAATCACAGAACCCACATTAAATACCCCACCACCCACCTCAACACCCCGCCAACCCACCCTCAACACCCCACCAACCACTCAACACCCCACCAACCCACCTCAACACCCCCACCAACCCACCCTCAACACCCCCACCAACCCACCCTCAACACCCCCACCAACCCACCCTCAACACCCCCACCAACCACCAACACCCCACAACCCACCCTAACACCCCCACCAACCCACCCTCAACACCCCCACCAACCCACCCTCAACACCCCCACCAACCCACCCTCAACACCCCACCAACCCACCCTCAACACCCCCACAACCCACCCTCAACACCCCCACCAACCCACCCTAAACACCCCCACCAACCCACCCTCAACACCCCCACCAACCCACCCTCAACACCCCCCACCAACCCACCCTCAACACCCCCACCAACCCACCCTCAACACCCCCACCAACCCACCCTCAACACCCCCCACCAACCCACCCTCAACACCCCCACCAACCCACCCTCAACACCCCCCACCAACCCACCCTCAACACCCCCCACCAACCCACCCTCACACCCACCAACCCACCTCAACACCCCCACCAACCCACCTCAACACCCCCACCAACCCACCCTCAACACCCCCACCAACCCACCCTCAACAACGGCGAGTAAATGACAATTTTAATAATTTCTAATTAAGCAAAAAACCCTCCGCGGTTGATAGAATTACGAGACATAATCAAAGCAAATTAACCGTTTTTATTTAGGATTGGTTTTCTGCAGGACGGATTAGCCGGTTAATTGGATCACATTCGTCACCGTCCAGTATAACTTACTTAACCCGATTAGAACCTGGTGAAAAAAAAATTATGGATAGGCCTGAGGTAGGCTTCGAAGCCTGACTACCACTATGAATGTTTCAGCTGAGGCGAATGTCTTCTCCAGATTTTGGGGAAAATTTGATTTTGTGGTTGCAATCCGATTTTTTTTTTGCTTTGGATATTTTTTTTTTACTTTGTAAAGTTTTTTTTTTGAAAAGTTTTTTTTTTTGCTTTGGAAAAGCTTTTTTTTTGCCTTGGAAAAGTTTTTTTTTACTTTGGATTTTTTGTTTTACTTCGGATTTTTTTTACTTTGGATTTTTTTCACTTTGGATTTTTTTTACTTTGGATTTTTTTCACTTAGGATTTTTTTCACTTTGGAATTTTTTTTTTTCTTTTTTGGATTTTTTTTTGACATGTTGAATACCTTCTGATTTATTTTTATCATTTTATACGTGTGTCGTTTCTTCCTAGTCCTCGTGTTTGTCTGTATCTGCCTTTCTCTCTCACTCTCCGCATTTTTCAATCTTTACTTCCCTTTATCACTGCCCCGAGAAGCACAAATTCCAAATCAACATTTCCGTTTTCTGAAGTTATTGGACCGTGAAGGGTACGAAGGAGAACTATGCTAGGCCAGTGGAGGAACATTCTCTCTCTATCCCTCCCTTACTTCCTCCCTCTCTTTCTCTCTCTCTCTCTCTCTAGTATACACAGATAATACACGACAATCCTTAATCTAGATAAAGTAGATAATTCTCGCCAGACAGCCTGGGTGGGGACTAAAAAGTCCTCTGTACTCTCTTTTCCCCTTGTACTTCCATATATTCTCTCTCTCTCTCTCTCTCTCTCTCTCTCTCTCTCTCTCTCTCTCTCGCTCTCTCTCTCTAATAAGAAGTGAAAGGCCGCGTTGTTGCTGGCTGGATGAGGTTTACAGCACTAGAGACAGGAAGTGATTGAATTTTTCACACCTGAAAACATTTGGAAAAATTCTTCTCGGTCAGACAAAAACATTCAGAGGGTTAGTTATCTCTCACACACACACACACACACACACACACACACACACACGTCTGGGCTGGAATATTCTAAAAATAACCAGCGAGAGAAAGAGTCTGGATGTTATCATCACACCAAACATATCACCAAAGGCACACATCACCTTCGTCTGCATGTTAGAGATCAGAGCACTTCAGAACCGCATTGGGGATTTTCCTTCAAGATATACACGGCGTTTGTGATGCACATTAACGAGTTCGTGGCTCCATTGTGGAGCCCCTCACTTGATCCAAGCATTTCCAGCTCAAAAAGATCCTAAGATTTCCATCCAGAGTGGGTCACGGAGCTGAGAAGAAACTTAACCGGTCGACCTTAGAGGGGAGGACTAGAGAAGACATAACTACGACGTAGTAAATACTAAGAGTTATTGACATGGAGGAAAGCGATAGAGTAGGTAAAATGCGAGGACTAGGAACACGGGCAGACAAATGCAAATAGAAGATAAGCCGTATTTTCCAGCATATAAGGCGCACGAACATATAAGACGATGCTTCCAGCAGTTGTAACTTAACGTTAGTAAACAACTGATAAAGTGCAACCTAAAGTCTACCCTTGACCCTGACCTTGAGTATATAAGACGCAGGTTGATTTTGCAAGAATTTTTGTGGGAAAAAAGTGCGCCTTATATGCCAGAAAAATATGAGCCATAATGCCTTTTTTTAACTTAGAGAGTGAAAGAAAGGTGGAATGAGCCGACTGAGGAAGTGGTGGAGGAAGGCCGATGGAGGCAGCTTAAGAAGTCGATCAATCAGGCTATTGGTGCTAACAGCAGGCATTCCAGCCCAAGCAGAGCCGCTTGGATAATTAGGAGCTGCCATAAATTTTCCTCTCGAGAGACAACGTGGGATCTGTTGTTGACGCTTCTTAAGTAAGAGACGAGAGACTCTTGAAGACGTTCGTGGCTACATTTTTTTTAGTTACGGCAAGTTTTTTTTTTGGGGGGATGGGGGGGTAACATTTGCTGATTGTAAAATGACTAAATGCTGAATACTTGAAGACCTGTTAAGTAACTGTTGACTTCTGTTGAGTACCTGTTAACTGTTCTGGGGGTAACTGCTCCAGCGACACCGTGGTTACAACAATTCACAACCTACAGTGCCGTGGTTGCAACAATTCACAACCCACAATACCGTGGCTGCAACAATTCACAACCCACAATACCGTGGCTGCAACAATTCACAACCCACAATACCGTGGCTGCAACAATTCACAACCCACAATACCGTGGCTGCAACATTTCACAACCCACAATACCGTGGCTGCAACAATTCACAACCCACAATACCGTGGCTGCAACAATTCACAACCCACAATACCGTGGCTGCAACAATTCACAACCCACAATACCGTGGCTGCAACAATTCACAACCCACAATACCGTGGCTGCAACATTCACAACCACAATACCGTGGCTGCAACATTCACAACCCACAATACCGTGCTGCAACACACCCACAATCCTCACAAAACCCACAATACCGTGGCTGCAACAATTCACACCCCACAATTACTTGGCAGTAACAATTCACAACTCACCCACAATACCGTTTCAGTCTTTCCAAGACCACATTTCTCTCTCCTGGACCACTGCCTCTCATTCTTGCGGGTTTAGTGCTTCCCCGTGACTAACAAGCACTCAAAGCTCTGGGACTAATTATTAATCGACTGAAACCACGAAATCAATTTTAAGAGAAATTACGGAATAAATTGTTACTAATTAAACCAGAGTTAATTTGACTGAGTAAAATCATAGAATATAACTTTTTTTATTTTTACAAAATATAAAATATTACAAAAAAAAAAAATTCTTACGCTGTTGCATGATACAAAATACAGAGAGAATAATTTCATTAAGAGCTTTGACTTAATGTAATCATTGTAGATATAATGTTTGAGTGACGGTATTGTATAATGTATTCAGGTTTATATATGCAGTCGGTATCATTTTACATCTGAAGTGAATTGTATTTCCAGCCGATTTGTGCCCTAAATAAATCCTTTGATTTTTTTTGCTGTAGTGTCAATAAGGACGATTTTGTTGTTACTTCTACAATCAGTAATTAGGTGAAGCCTTATTACCCGTAGTTTACCTGGAGACAATTCCAGGGGGTCAGCGCCCCCACGGCCCGCTCCAAGACTAGGCCTCCTGGCTGATGGCTTGATCAGTTAGGGTGTTGGTGCTAATCGCAGGTAGTCCAACGTCCGCACCACAGCCTGCATGATCAGGAACTGACTTGAGGAACGTATGCAGTGCCCTCTTGAAGACAGCCAGTGATTTATTGATAATTATTTTTCCTTATGCTGAAATGTGTTGAAGAGTCTTGGTTCCTTTAAACTGCTTTTCACTTGTAAAATTTTGCACCGTCTGCCAAGCCTTTAGCTCTCGGAGGGAGTAATTTCGATGAGCAAATTTGGAACTTACCCTTACAGAATTTCATGGTTTAAATTATGTATCTTTCTCGCCTACGTTATAGGGAGTACATTTCAAGGGACTTTCAAATGTTCCTAATGAAGGTTCGTTAGCGCAGTTACGTAGACTGTCCATACACTGATCCATCTCATAACCCCGGCAGCCTTGGGGCGACACCCCCCTCCCTCTTCGTGTGTGTATCAGATCACCTATCTACAGGAGAAACGCTAAAAATACTGCAATATGCTGTAATATCCTGCAATAAATCAAATTTCCTGGCTGTGATGTTTACCATCACGATATTCTGATTACTTTCACCTAAGTACGTTTTATTATTCTGATTACTTTCACCTAAGTACGTTTTATTATTCTGATTACTTTCACCTAAGTACGTTTTATTATTCTGATTACTTTCACCTAAGTACGTTTTATTAATCTGATTACTTTCACATAAGTACGTTTTATTATTCTGATTACTTTCACATAAGTACGTTTTATTATTCTGATTACTTTCACATAAGTACGTTTTATTATTCTGATTACTTTCACCTAAGTACGTTTTATTATTCTGATTACTTTCACCTAAGTACGTTTTATTATTCTGATTACTTTCACCTAAGTACGTTTTATTATTCTGATTACTTTCACCTAAGTACGTTTTATTATTCTGATTACTTTCACCTAAGTACGTTTTATTATTCTGATTACTTTCACCTAAGTACGTTTTATTATTCTGATTACTTTCACCTAAGTACGTTTTATTATTCTGATTACTTTCACCTAAGTACGTTTTATTATTCTGATTACTTTCACCTAAGTACGTTTTATTATTCTGATTACTTTCACATAAGTACGTTTTATTTTCGACGAATTTGTTGTTCACTCCTTTTTTTCCCCCGTTGGTGTCCTTGTAGTTATCGCTGTTGTTGTTGATAGTTGTCTTTGTTCATATTATAAATAATAATAGCAGTGATAGTGATAATAGGATAGTACTAGTAGTAGTAGTAATAGTAGTGGTGGTGGTAGTAGCAGTAGTAAAAGTCGCAATTAATAGTAGTTATAGTAATAGCAAGAGCAGTAACAGCAGCAGCAGCAGTAGTATTATTACTAGCAGCAACAGTGGTAGTAGCATCACTAATAACAGTAGCAACAAAAGTATTAGTATTAGTATTAGTAGTGGTGGCAGTAGTAGCAGTAGTAGTAGCAGCAGCAGCAGCAGCAGCAGCAGCAGCAGTAGCAGCAGCAGCAGCAGCAGCAGCAGCAGCAGCAGTAAGCAATAGTCGTAGTGCATTTGTGGAGTCTGTACATAGGGTATATGTGAATAAGAAATCCTTCCTGACAATCCACAAGATTCACGGCACCACAACCCACTTCACGTCAAACAGTGCCCCGTGGCACCACAACCCACTTCACGTCAAACAGTGCCCCGTGGCACCACAACCCACTTCACGTCAAACAGTGCCCCGTGGCACCACAACCCACTTCACGTCAAGGAGTGCCCCGTGGCACCACAACCCACTTCACGTCAAGCAGTGCCCCCGTGGCACCACAACCCACTTCACGTCAAGGAGTGCCCCGTGGCACCACAACCCACTTCACATCAAGGAGTGCCCCCGTGGCAACATGTCCAAAACAGGTCAGGAAATGGTTGCAGGAGAACAAGATCGGTGTTAGCCAGTGGCCGGGAAACAACCCTCACCTGAATCACATCGAAAACTGCTGGGATGATACGATAACAAGAGCGTTCCATTCCAAAACACATCGTCAGTGCCAAAACACATCGTCAGTGCCAAGACTCACCCAGACGATTTCGCCCCCCCAAAAAAAAAAATCTAAATTCAAGAAATGGTCTTGATTTACTTAAAAATAACCTGATTGTTTGCCTAACTACCTATAACTGGTAATCAAATTATATGACCAAGTGATCTTTTTTCCCTTAATTTATTACCTATATCATTAGAAATTTCTTCGCAACTTGAAGGTGACCCAAGAATTGTGGAGTCAGTATTATCATAATAATCATCATTATTATTATTCATGTTGCTTTTGTTATTATCATCAGTAGTAGTAATAATAATAATAGTAGTAGTGCAAGTAGAGTACACATACCATTATTAGAGTAATATTAAAAGTAACAGCAGTAATGCAAGTAGTGGAAGTAGTAGTAAAAATCATTGTCATCACTGTTTTAACAATATTATTAACATCACTATTATTATTATTATTATCATAGTTCATGTTATTTTCAACCTTATTCCTGGACATACGACAACGTCACTGGCTTCCCTCCAGCAACTTCCAGCGGATGTAACTGCAATAAACTAAAAAGTATCTGAAGCAATGATGTCTGACTCCGATGATGATGATGATAATAATAATAATAATAATAATAATAATAATAGTGGATCATGGAAAACAAAGTGACGCTGTGACAAATTTATTTAACTGCTATGAAAAAATTACATAATAGCTGAAATGGAGAATAAAACAAAGTCGAACCACTGGAAAGAGTGTAAGTTTAATGCGCGAGACCTGGGAGTGATAATGTCAGAAGATCACACATTCAAGCATCACATCTATGGTCGGCTAGATACCAAGAACCTTCACAACAACAGATGTCAAATCACCGATAAGTGGTCTTTAAGTCACGTGTTCTATCAAGACTTCAATATTGCCGTACTCTAAGAGTCCCTTTTAAGCGAGTCAAAATCGCAGATTTATAGAATGTAAAGAGAAACTGTACTACATATATATTATTATTATTATAATCAAAAGCGCTAAACCACAAGGGTCATACAGCGCAGCACTACATATATAGATTCGGTCAAGCACCAAAATTACTGGGAATGCCTGAACTCCCTTGAACTGTACTCCTTGGATGGTAGGCGAGAAACGTACATAAATTTAGTGTTGTCTTAATTTTTTCCACGTTGCTTATATTTATGCGTTAATCAAATGTTTTTGTATCTATATTATAAAAAACTGTTATAACTGACCGTAATTTTTAAAAAGGGTGGACCGGTAAGCCAGCGGAAGGCCTCGGTCAGATGACCAAAAGTTCCAACGGCGGGTCATCATCTAAGACCCGCGTCAGGAAACACTTGTCCTGTTTCCTGACGAACCTAACCTAACCTTCGCATCTATATTTGTCTTAAGAATTGTGCTGGCCTCTCCGAAATACTGAGGAGGATCCAGTTGTTTCTATTCACATTAGGAAAGTCCCTCTTTTTTACTTCCATTTTTTCAATGTTTTTTATTATATTTTTTTCTTAATATACAGTGATTTATTTTATAATAAATTACTATTTTTTGTTTTAGTTTTATTCTTACATATATTAACATAATTATTTCTGATATAACAATATAGGTTACCTCAAAATGAAAGATTTCCCAAAACAGTGCTGAGTTAGTATATTGTTGGAACACAGAAGTACTGCAGGAGCACTCGGCTGCCTCAAGCTTACTACAGGAGCACTCGGCTGCCTCAAGCTTACTACAGGAGCACTCGGCTGCCTCAAGCTTACTGGAGGAGGGACTCTCACCACAAATTACAAGTGAAAACCGGTGGAATACCCAAGAAGCATACCTACCTGGAGTCGCTTCTTGAGGCCACTGCCCCTTCCCACTAGCCCTGTCCTAGACCAGACCTGGTTACTGGCCTGATTGAACAAATTGTTAGTGCCCGTCGCCTGTAGTTCAACGTATATACCACAACTTTTATGATCAGGAGCTGTATCAAGGGATCTCTTGAGTTCCCTCTTGAAGACAGCTGAGGGTTTGTTGGTAATTCCCCTAATGCATGAAGGAAGGGTGTTGAAGAGTCGTGGTCCCTTAACGTCTAGTGAGCTTTCTCTCACTTTACTCATCGCTTCTCTGCTTTTCAATGGAGGTATCCTGCATCGTCTGCCAAGCCTCTTGTGTTCATAAATAGTAATTTCGGTATGCAGGTTTGGGATCAATCCCTCTAGTATCCTCCAGTTGTAGATTAGGATTTATCTTTCTGGCCTAAGTTCTAAGGAGTACAATTCTAGGGACATCAAACACTCCTAGTAATTTAGGTGCTTGATTGAGTTTAAGCTGTGAAGATTCTCTACATTTTCCAGGTCAGCAGTTTCACCTGCCTTGAAGGGGCTGTTAGTACACAGCAATATTCCAGCACAGAGAGGAGTGACCTGAAGAGTATTATCACTGGCTTGACACCTTTTGTTCTGAAGGTTCTAGTTATCTAACCTATAATTTTCTTGCATTTGTAATAATAAAATTGTGCTCCTTGAATGTGAGATCTGACATTATCACTTCTATGTCTCTCACATCTGACATACGTTCTGTTGAGTGATCTGATTTTGTCTTTTACTCTGATCTTGTTTTTATTTCCTCCATTTTTCGGTGACGTAATAACTGAAATTTGTTATCACTGAACATCATATTGCTGTCAGTGGCCTCTGGAAGACATGGTATATATCATCTTCGAGGCTTGCTGTGTCTTTTATGGATGACACTTTCAAAGAAATTCTAGTATTGTCTGCAAAGGATGATATAGTGCTATGATTTATGTTCCTGTCTATATCAGTAATGACAGTTGTCCCCCCATGCCTTGGGGACACAACTTTCCACTCTATCAACCCTTGAATTTGCACTATTTACTATTACTTTTGGCCTTTTATTTGTTATGAAGTTAAAAATCCTTCTGCCCACCTTTCCAGTTCTTCCTTTGCATGCATTATATATGCAATTATCCCATGGTCGCACTTTTTAAAGGCTTTTGGAATGTCAGCGAATGCTACATCTGTATTTTGCTTCTCTTCAGGTGCATCCAAGACTGTATTAATGGTCCAGCTAATGCAAAAGGCAGGGGCGACCTGTTGTGAACGCACCTTCACCAGAGTTGTGTAAATGCTACGATTTCGTATAATTGATCATTTTTCTTCTTAAAACCCCTTTCAAATATTCTGATAATGTGGTATGTCAGGGCTATATCTATACAGTAGATTTTTGCCACTGTTTTACTACCACCTTTGTTGGAGTGGAGCAATATTAGAGGTTTTTAATGACTGTGGAATGACTCAGTGTTTATCTAGGCTTTTGCACAGAATATTTAAGGCACGTAATAAGGGTTTCTTGCCATTCTTGATGAATATCGTCTTCCATGAATCTGGACCTGGGGCGGAGTACATGGTCATGTAATCAATGGTTTTTTCAAAGTCATGTGGTTTTAGAGTTATATCAGAGATTAGGGAGATGCATTTTGAGTCTCATTCATGAAGATATAATTTGAACCATCAAAGTTAAGGCCAATTTAGTGGTTCACTGAACACTGGAACGTAAGTATGTCACTCATTTTTTTTTAATCAGAGGCCGGGTACTATAGGCCGCGCCTCTCCCTTTACAAGCTGCACCTCCTACTCGTCCTTCGTAACAGTATGTGTCTGGAGCATACTTTTAAATACCAGCGAGCATATCCTCTCGATATATTAGTCCGTGGTTCGATCGCCGGTACGGGTGGAAACACCTAATGTCCATGTTTACTAGCAGTAGACAGGTACCTGAGTGTTAGCAGACTGGTGTGGGTTGCATCCTGGTGAGAAAATTGACCTAATATGCTCGAAGTGCTCTGCATAACAAGGGGCTTTCTATACAGTATGTCACTGATATCAGTTGTACAGTTCTACACGTACTTGTAGAAATAAAAATTATTATTATTATAAAAGTATGTGTGGGTTATTTGTGAATGAGGTATTCCAGCAAGACTTTTACGCAAATTTGTACTAAATTAAGAAACAGACTAGGTAATGAAAAGACTGAGAACCATGTGAAGTGTAACAGGCTGCTATGGGTGAAGCCGAGGATTGGTAAACACTACAGAATATACACAGTAACAACCTTCACTCACAAGCGTCATTTAAGGCTATACTTGTGGGTTTTAAATCTGCCACGTAACCACTGCAAACTGTTGTTTAATTATAATTTGCTAAAAAAAAAAGAATACATCCTATAATGTACACTACTTCTTCTTGATTCGCCGGTACTCTCCCGGCCCGGGTCTTTTCCAGATGGTGACCCGGCTTTGGCTCCCTGTCGTGGGAGTGTCTGAGACCTATGTCTGCCATGGGAGGAGGTACAAGAACCTCCTCATCTTCTTGGGCCAACTGTCCCCAGGCCTAGCCCCATACCCCGCTCTCACGGGGCTCGTAGGGAGAATCTAGGCCTCTGGTCTGCCATCTTCCCCGCCCCAGGGGGGCTCGTGGGAATGGCAGTCTTGTGAGCTGCAGGTGAAAGCAAGCTCTGGCTCTGGCACCTTCCCCGCCCCAGGGGGGCTCGTGGGCGTGGTGTCTGCTCTTAATTTTACAGTTCATAAGAAGTACATTATCATCTCTATAACTTGTTTACAGTTTGTGTGTTAAATAACCAGTATTTACACTACTGGTCTACATTACGTAAATATCACAGTAGTTTTTTAATACTGTATTTTTGACCAACCTGTAAGAAGCGTCAACAAAAGTGCAAAGTTAAATCACTGTAACTCTTTGTATCCAGACTGTAATAAATGATAACTTTTTTTGAGTTAAGGTGTCAGGTCAAGCCCGTTTTTTTTTTAACTAAAAACCCCGGGCTGGGGGAGGGGGGGGGTGAGTGTTTAGTTAGTCAGGGAGTTACCCACGACAAGCCTGTTAAACACCTGCCTTCCCCCAACACCCACATCACCACACACCACTACATCCCATTCCCACATCACCCCACACCACCACTCTCCACACCACACACACCCCACTCACCACCACCCACACACCACCCACACACCACCCACACACCTGTAACACGCCTCACAACTCCCACGACAAACTCCTGACAGTATTTTCTTCAACTTTCTTCACATATCTTCTCCTTGGGAAAAGAAACCGAATTTAATTTTGTTGTTGTTGTTGTTGCTTTCTCACTGCGCGTCTCTCAACTTTCTCACTGCGCGTCTCACAACTTTCTCACTGCGCGTCTCTCAACTTTCTCACTGCGCGTCTCTCAACTTTCTCACTGCGCGTCTCTCAACTTTCTCACTGCGCGTCTTCCAACATTATTGAAGGCGGGGAAAGAGACAGGAAGATATAAATAAAAGTTTTAAGGTTAGTTTAGGTTGTACTAGCTTAGGGCTAGTTAGGCTAGGTTAGGCTAGGTTAGGTTAGGTTAGGGTACGATTTATTAGGCTTGGTTGGGTTAGTTTAGTTCAAGTTAGGTCAGGTTAAATTAGATTAGATTAGGCTGGGGTTTGTTAGGTAATATTATTATTATTGTTATTATTATATTATTATTATTATTATTATTACAATATCATATATTTTCTGTATCTGTACTTTAGAAAGAAAACTTTAAATTATTTGAAACCTAAGTAATTTAAGACTTTTACAAACAATACCAACTTACAAGACATTTACAACGTCCTCAGACACACAACGTCCACTAGCTACCCAGATTTACAAATTCAGCGATTTACACAATTTACACAAAAAACGAATCGACCTTACCAAAACAAAACAAAAAAGCGTGTTTTCTTGTTTACGCGAATCCTTCGAAGTGCTTCGTCAGAGATTAATACGGCCTTTGTAAAAGTCGTCGCTCAAAAATCGACGGAGATTTTCGCTGCTATTTTGCGTAGATAGCGCGAGACGAGAAGTGCGCTGAGGGGAAGAGTTAGGGCGAGTGTTCCCCAGGGAGGCTAGCTGGGGGGCGCGTTATTAGTTGTTTGGTTTCGGGTGATTTCGTTAAGGGGAATAATATTAGTCTGCCTAGTGTGTGTGTGTTTGTTTCCTTGAGTGCGTGGGCAAGGGTCCAGTCTCAGCTCCTGGTCCCGCCTCTCCGCTGACCGCTCCTGGCTGCATGAGCGCTGTCATACCTATTCTTAAAGCTATGTTTGGAACCTGCCTTTACCACTTCCTTGTCTAGGTCGTCCCGCTTCCTGACCACACGAAGGATAGAGATAACGTCCCTGTGACTCATCTCTGCTTTTTTTCTTTAACTTCCAGCTTTGCCCTCGTGTACCTGAGTCCCGCCTCTGAAACAAACTCACCCTTTGCACCCTGTTATCATATCACCCCTGGTCGTTCTGTTTTTTTTTTTTTGTCAGTGTGACTTTGTAAATGATCCAAGTTGGATCGAAACGTCGTGGTAACCTCCCCTCTCCTCTGTGCGGGTTATTTGTGTATTGTTCCAGTCACAGTATTGTGGCCTTTTTGTTCTTTAAGATCACTAAATTTTGCTCCTGTAGTCTCTCCTCACCGCACATACCCCCACCTTCTATCATTAATCTTGCTGCAAACCTCTGTAGTTCCTCTAACTTCTTGACATTTTTATGAGATGAGAGTTCCTTACTTTGCTGCATTAATTCAAGATAAGCTTGACAGATGCTGTATACAGTGTCGTGAATGATTCCTTGATTCCTGACTTTGTCCTTGAATTTGCCAGTCTTGCATTTGTTACGGTGTCTATTCAGTTAACGTGTGCCTCAAGTGATATGCTCGGAACTATACTCACCCCGAGGTCTTTCTCTTTCAGAGAGGTTCGCAGTTTACTCCTTCCCTAAGACTGTTTTTCCGGTTCTTCTTGCCATTCCCCGATTTTCACAACTTAGCATTTTCTGAGGTTAATTTCCAATAGCCACTTGTCAGACCAGTCCTGCAGCTGGTCCAAATTCATTTTAGTCTTCCCTGGTCTGCTATTATTCGTTTTCTTCTTATTAGTTTCATGTCATCTGCGAACAGGAACACCTGTTTCATCCGCCATGTCGTTTACATCCACAAGAAAGAGTACTGGTCCCAGTACTGACACTTGTGGAACTCCACTCGTCACGTGTCCACTCTGACACATCCTCCCAGACAATAACACGTTGCCCTGTTTCAACTGATCTGCTCCATTTTTCAGAACCTTCGGACAGATGGTGTCCGGTTCCTTTGCCTTGGAGGTACGTAGTAGTTCGCTCAGTTTCCTCACCTCTTCTTCAGTTGTGTGTATTCTGTTCGGTACTCGCTGACGCACTTATCTTCTTTGACTCTATGGCAATTTCTCTGTTTCCACTCAGAATATTTCCCTAAAGCTTTTATTCAGCTCCTCACAGATTTCCTGGTCATTCCTGGTGCGCTCCCCTCCCTTCTTCAGTGGTCCTATTTCCGATCTGGCTGAACATCTTTGTTTTAGGTCTGGCTTCTGATGCTAAGTCGTTGTCATATTGCCGTTCAGTCTCTCTTCTTACTTAGGCGTATTCGTTTCTGACTTTTCTGCTTTCTTCCCTATTCTCTGGCATCCTTTGCTTCCTATATGTCTTACACGCTCTTTTGCTTTCAGAATTTCTTTCTCTGTTCTTGCCTGTGCTTCTTCTAGTTCTGGGTATGAATTTCTCCGCTGCGTGCCAGCACTTCCTATCTACATATTCCTTCATTTCATTCACTGCCTTTCCACCTAGGGATCCTTCCCAGACACTTCACTTAGGAATTGCCTCATGCCTACATATTCCCCTCTTTTGAAGTCAGGCTTGTGTGTGTGTTTGTGTGTGTACTCACCTAGTTGTACTCGTCTAGTTGTACTCACCTAGTTGTACTCACCTAGTTGTGGTTGCAGGGGTCGAGTCACAGCTCCTGGCCCCGCCTCTTCACTGGCCGCTACTCGGTCACTCTACCCGCTCCATGAGCTTTATCATACCTCTCCTTAAAGCTATGTATGGATCCTGCTGTGACTGAAGAAATACTTCCTAACATCCCTGTGGTTCATTTGAGTCTTCAACTTCCAACTGTGACCCCTTGTTGCTGTGTCCCATCTCTGGAACATTCTGTATCTGTCCACATTGTCGATTCCTCTCAGTATTTTATATGTCGTTATCATATCCCCCCTATCTCTACTGTCTTCCAGTGTCGTCAGGTCGATTTCCCGTAACCTCTCCTCGTAGGACATACCCCTTAGCTACGGGACTAGTCTTGTTGTAAACCTTTGCACGTTCTCTAGTTTCCTTACATGTTTGGCTAGGTGTGGGTTCCAAACTGGCACTGCATACTCCAGTATGGGCCTAACGTACACAGTGTACAGGGTCCTGAATGACTCCTTATTAAAATGTCGGAATGCTGTTCTTAGGTTTGCCAGGCGCCCGTATGCTGCAGCAGTTATTTGGCTGATGTGCGCCTCAGGAGATGTGCCCGGTGTTATACTCACCCCAAGATCCTTTTCCTTGAGTGAGGTTTGTAAGTTCTGGCCCACTAGACAGTACTCCGTCTGTGGTCTTCTTTGCCCTTCCCATCTTCATGACTTTGCACTTGGAGGGGTTGAATTCTAGGAGCCAGTTGCTGGACCAGGCCTGCAGCCTGTCCAGCCTGTGCAGCCTCTGTAGTTCTGCCTGGTCCTCGTCCAATTGAATTCTTCTCAGCAACTTCACATCATCTACAAATAGGGACACTTCGGAGTCTATTCCTTCTGTCATGTCGTTCACAAATAACAGAAACAGCACCGGTCCTAGGACTGATCCCTGTGGCACCCAGCTCGTTACAGGCGCCCACTCTGACACCTCGCCACTTACTTTGACTCGCTGTTGTCTTCCTGACAGGTATTCCCTGATCCATTGCAGTGCCTTCCTTGTTATTCCTGCCTGGTCCTCCAGCTTTTGCACTAATCTCTTGTGCAGAACTGTGTCAAACGCCTTCTTACAGTCCAAGAAAATGCAATCTACCCACCCCTCTCTCTCGTGTCTTACTGCCGTCACCCTGTCATAGAACTCCAGTAGGTTTGTGATACAGGATTTCCCATCCCTGAAACCATGCTGGCTGTCGTTGATAAGCTCGTTCCTTTCTGATAATCTTCTCCATGACCTTGCATACTATACATGTCAGTGACACTAGTTCAGTGCTTCGTGTCTGTCTCCTTTTTTAAAAATTGGGACATTTGCTGTCTTCCATACCTCAGGTAGTGTCCCTTACGTGTTGGTACATGAGATTTTCCAGTACCACCTCCATCATCTTAGCCCTGCACGTTTCTTGGCCCCATGTGGCTCCAAGTTCTCCCAATCGATTTCCTTGTGGTTGAAGTTACCCATGATCAGTAGCTTTGCCCTGCTCGCATGAGCCCCTCTGGCCACTTCAGCCAGTGTGTCAACCATCGCTCTATTACTCTCATCATACTCTTGCCTTGGCCTCCTGCTGTTCTGTGGTGGGTTATACATCACTGCAATTACCACTTGGGACCTCCGGACTAAAGCGTTCCTATTATATAATCTCTTGCTTCTCCTCTGTCTCCTCTCTCCAGCTCATCAAAATCCCATTGGTTTTTAATCAGCAGTGCCACTCCTCCACCCCCTCTGTTCCCTCTGTCTTTCCTCTGTGTGTGTGTGTACAAACTTAATTCTCATTTCTCTCTTTTTTACCCTTTGTCTTTCCCTCCCTCCAACTCCCCTCTTCCCCCTCCCTCCCCTCTTCCCCCCACCATCAACATGTCAATGAAAAGTTTGGATTGAATGATCTCAGCGATAAATCCAGTCAGTTACGTCCGCTGTTTTTTTTACCACCCACACGATACTGGATACATTTTTTTAACATCCACAACGATACTGGATACATTTAAAGCACCCAGAACAATACTGGATACATGTTAAAAACCCACAACAATACAAGATACATTTTTCCCAACATCCACAACGATTCCGGATACATTTTTAACAATAATACCGGACACATTTCCAACGTTATCAGTTCTTCTTCTGGCCGCCAGAGGAACCTTGGACTTATACCCGGCTGTGCAATCCCTCATTGTTATTACATTTATCGGGCTTCCGTTACTCTGTAGGTCAGTATATGAGAGTTGTGCTACATTGTAGTTCATTATATCAGGGCCGTGTTTACCTTTCTAGGTCATTATACAGGGGTTGCGTTATGTAGTAGCCATTATACCGGGGTTGCTTACTTTGTAATCCAGTATACCGAGGTTGTGTGGTTTTGTAGATTATACCGAGAGTGTTAATTTTAAGGTCATTAATTCAGGGTTGTGTTTCTTTGAAGTTCATTATATCAAGGTTGCGTTTCTTTGAAGGCTGAGTTACTTTGAATAAAAGCTTTATTACTATTATCATTATTATTATTAGTAGAAGCATTATTACTATTATTATTTTTATTATTATTAGTAATAGTATGGAAGTAGTAGCATTATTATTTATAATAGTAGTAGTCATAGCCATATCATTATATGACTAATCATGGAAATAAATGGTATAAAATACCGACGCAATGGAAAAATAAACACATAAGCAGTATAATGTGATCCTTTATTGAATCCTAGAATCATCACTCATCTGTATATCCAACAACTTCAACCAGAACAACGGCTTCTACAACATAGCTGAACCTATTGCCAAGAAACTTCTTCAACGCTATCCCACCTAGAACTCAAGAATGGTACACTGCAGGTCCTTTAAGTCACACTATGTTTTTAACTTTCACACTACTTTTAAGACTCACATGCAGCTTTCTCCACCTGACCCAGCATTCTCCACCTGACCCAGCATTCTCCACCTGACCCAGCATTCTCCACCTGACCCAGCATTCTCCACCTGACTATACCCTATATATATCTTCATGTTACTCATTTACCAGGTAGATCTGTCTGTGACTCGATAAAGCCCACTGCGTGGGCGAAACGTTGTCAATAAAGGATCACATTATACTGCTTATGTGTTTATTTTTCCATGACTAATCATAATGATTATAATGATTCTTTATAAAGGTTGTACATCTATCTTCAGAACTTGATCCAAGATTATTTCACTTGGTCAAAAGTAATTTTTATCTAAGAATTACTATATAAATAATAATTTCAACTTTACCCTTACGTGAAATTAAGAGAGAAAAAGACATAGTAACTGTTGAGATATTGATACCATTAAAGAAGAGCAGGCAGAAGAGTATGATGATAATGATGATAATGATGATAATGATGATAATGATGATAATAGTCATAAAAGCCAAGGCCCGTCAAAGGTATAACAATCTAAGGAAGATGATGATAATGACGATAATAATTATGATGATGATGAAAAAAGAGGAAGAAGAAGAAAGAGGGAGAAAAATGAAGAGGAAGAAAGCAACATCGAGAACATAAATATGATATTAACAGCAGCAGCAAAACGATGTAAGAGAAACTAATAAAAAAATCAATTATAACTGTAGTTCCATATATTGATACGAGTGTCAACACGAGTGTTGCAATACGAGTGTCAACACGAGTGTTGCAACACGAGTGTCAACACGAGTGTTGCAACACGAGTGTCAACACGAGTGTTGCAGACACGAGTGTCAGCACACGAGCGTCAACACGAGAGTGTTGCAACACGAGCGTCAAGCACGAGTGTCAACACGAGTGTCAACACGAGTAGTCAACACGAGTGTTGCAAACGAGTGTCAACACGAGTGTCAACACGAGGTCAACACGAGTGTTGCAACACGAGTGTCAACACGAGTGTTGCAACACGAGCGTCAACACGAGTGTTGCAACACGAGTGTTGCAACACGAGTGTCAACACGAGTGTCAACACGAGCGTCAACACGAGTGTTGCAACACGAGCGTCAACACGAGTGTTGCAACACGAGCGTCAACACGAGTGTCAACACGAGTGTCAACACGAGTGTCAACACGAGTGTTCAACACGAGTGTTGCAACACGAGCGTCAACACGAGTGTTGCAACACGAGCGTCAACACGAGTGTCAACACGAGTGTCAACACGAGTGTCAACACGAGTGTCAACACGAGCGTCAACACGAGTGTCAACACGAGTGTCAACACGAGCGTCAACACGAGTGTCAACACGAGTGTTGCAACACGAGTGTTGCAACACGAGCGTCAACACCAGTGTTGCAACACGAGTGTCAACACGAGCGTCAACACGAGTGTCAACACGAGCGTCAACACGAGTGTTGCAACACGAGCGTCAACACCAGTGTCTGTCAACACGAGGTCAACACGAGTGTTCAACACGAGTGTCAACACGAGCGTCAGTACACGAGTGTCAACACGAGCGTCAACACGAGCGTCAACACGAGTGTTGCAACACGAGTGTCAACACGAGTGTCAACACGAGTGTCAACACGAGCGTCAACACGAGCGTCAACACGAGTGTCAACACGAGTGTCAACACGAGCGTCAACACGAGTGTCAACACGAGTGTCAACACGAGTGTCAACACGAGGTCAACACGAGCGTCAACACGAGGTCAACACGAGGTCAACACGAGTGTCAACACGAGCATGTCAACAGAGTGTCAACACGAGTGTCAACACGAGTGTCAACGAGTGTCAACACGAGTGTCAACACGAGTGTCAACACGAGTGTCAACACGAGTGTCAACACGAGTGTCAACACGAGTGTCAACACGAGCGTCAACACGAGTGTCAACACGAGTGTCAACACGAGTGTACAGTGTTAACAGGAGCGTCAACACGAGTGTCAACACGAACAGGTGTACACCAGGAGTGTCAACACGAGTGTACCAGACACGGTCAGCTGTCACACGATCGAGTGTCAACACGAGTGTCAACACAGTGTACAGAGGTAACAGTCAACAAGGCGTCAACACGAGTGTCACACGAGTGTCAACACGAGTGTCAACAAGGCAGTCAACGACGAGGGTCAACACGGTCGTGTCAACACGTGTGTCAACACGTGTGTCAACACGAGTGTCAACACGAGTGTCAACACGAGTGTCAACACGAGTGTCAACACGAGTGTCAACACGATTGTCAACATGAGCGTAGTCAACACGAGTGTCAATGCGAGTGTCAATACCAGTGTCAACACGACCCATCAACTACAGTGACAACCTTCCATGTACACACACAACACATGCTATGTACATGGTACGTCTACTCAGAAACAGCGTCACCGCTTATACCACCACCATCACCACTACAAAAGACCACAACAATGTATCTACCGCATCTGCTAAAAATATGATAGGATGGATTTTGAGAACCTGCACAACTAGGGACGCCAAACCCATGATGATTCTCTTCAAATCACTTGTTCTCTCTAGGCTGGAATACAGCTGTACACTAACTGCCCCCTTCAAGGCAGGCGAAATTGCTAACATGGAGAGTGTATAAAGAACTTTCACGGAACACATAAGTACGATAAAGCACCTAAATTACTGGGAACGGTTGAAGACCCTTGATTTGTATTCCCTGGAATACAGGCGAGAAAGATACATAATAATATACACTTGGAAAATCCTAGAGGGATTAATACCAAACTTGCACACGAAAATCACTCCCTATGAAAGCAAAAGACTCGGCAGGAGATGCAACATTCCCCCAATGAAAAGCAGGGGTGCCACGAGTACAATGAGAGAACACAATAAGTGTCAGGAGCACAAGACTGTTCAACTGCCTCCATCATACATAAGAGGGATTACCTATAGACCCATGGCTGTCTTCAAAGGCACTGGACAAGCACCTAAAGTCAGTACCTGACCAGCCGGGCTGTAGTTCGTACGTCAGTTTGCGTGCGGCTAGCAGTAACAGCCTGGTTGATCAGACCCTGATGCACCACGAGGTCTAGTCTCAGACCGGGCCGCGGGGGCGTTGACTCCCGAAACCCTCTTCAGGTACACCACCACCACCAACAAAAACAACAGCAACAACACCTCCAACACTACCACCTTAACCACCACCACCACCAACAGCAACACCACCAACAACAGCAAGACCACCACCACTACCACCTTTGAACACAATCACTACTACAGCCCCCATCAACACTCCTCAAAACCACCATCACCAGCACCACCAGAGCCTAGGACAGCAGAGCCTGAGACAGCAGAGCCTAGGACAGCAGAGCCTAGGACAGCAGAGCCAAGGTCAGCAGCAGCACTATCAAGAGCGATACCAGGGTCGTGAGTACTGCCCACTGCCAGTGCCTCGCTAAAATTAAGACGCATAACTTCCCCTCCCTCCCCAGCCTGTGATTACTACCCGTCCTCCAGCCTGCCTGGGGATACTAGCAGTGTGCCTGGGGATACTAACTGTGCCTGGGGATACTGTGTGCCTGGAGATACTAACAGTGTGCCTGGGGATACTAACAGTGTGCCTGGGGATACTAACAGTGTGCCTGGGGATACTAACAGTGTGCCTGGGGATACTGTGCCTGGGGATACTAGCAGTGTGCCTGGGGATACTAACTGTGCCTGGGGATACTAACTGTGCCTGGGGATACTAACTGTGCCTGGGGATACTAGCAATGTGCCTGGGGATACTAACTGTGCCTGGGGATACTAACAGTGTGCCTGGGGATACTAACAGTGTGCCTGGGGATACTAACAGTGTGCCTGGGGATACTAACTGTGCCTGGGGATACTAACAGTGTGCCTGGGGATACTAACAGTGTGCCTGGGGATACTAGAAGTGTGCCTGGGGATACTAGCAGTGTGCCTGGGGACACTAACAGTGTGCCTGGGGATACTAACTGTGCCTGGGGATACTAGCAGTGTGCCTGGGGATACTAACTGTGCCTGGGGATACTAACTGTGCCTGGGGATACTAGCAGTGTGCCTGGGGATACTGTGCCTGGGGATACTAACAGTGTGCCTGGGGATACTAGCATGCCTGGGGATACTAACTGTGCCTGGGGATACTAACAGTGTGCCTGGGGATACTAACTGTGCCTGGGGATACTAACAGTGTGCCTGTGGATACTAGCAGTGTGCCTGGGGATACTAACTGTACCTGGGGATACTAACAGTGTGCCTGGGGATACTAACAGTGTGCCTGGGGATACTAACAGTGTGCCTGGGGATACTAACAGTGTGCCTGGGGATACTAACAGTGTGCCTGGGGATACTAACAGTGTGCCTGGGGATACCAATAGCGTGTGGGGGATACCAACAGCGTGTGGGGGATACCAACAGCGTGTGTAGGAATACTAACTGTGTGTGGGGATACTAACAGTGTGTGTGTGGGGATAGTAACAGTGTGTGTGTGGGGATACTAACAGTGTGCCTGAGGATACTAACAGTGTATGTGGGGATACTAACAGTGTGTGTAGGGATACTAACTGTGTGGGGGTACTAACAGTGTGGGTGGGGATACTAGCAGTGTGTGGGGGTACTAGCAGCGTTTGGGGAATACTAACAGTGTGCCTGGGGATACTAACAGTGTGCCTGGGGATACTAACAGTATGCGTGGGGATGCTAACATTGTGCGTGGGTATACCAAATGTACGTGGAGATATTAGTGTACATGAAGTTACCAAAAGTGTATGTAGGGATACCAACAGTGTGTTTATCTACTCTCTGAACCCGGCCATGGGCCAGCCTCGTCTGGTGCTTGCCTGGTCAACCAGGCTGTTGCTGCTGGAGGCCCGCTGCCCCACATATCCATCACAGCCTGGTTGATCTGGCACCTGGTGAAGATACTTGTCCAGTTTCCTCTTGAAGGCTTCTACACTGGTTCCAGCCGTGTTTCGGATATCTTCTGGTAAGATGTTGAATAGTCTGGGACCCCGGATGTTAATACAGTGCTCCCGTATTGTCCCCACCGCACCCCTGCTCCTCACTGGGTTTATTTTACACTTCCTCCCATATCTCTCACTCCAGTATGTTGATATGGCAGTGGGAATACCAAGAGTAGGCGTGGAAATACCAACAGTGTGTTTGTGGGGGGGGGGGAAGGGGGATACCATCTTGTGTGACAGAAAGCGACACACTAATGATGGTTCCGACAGGTAGACTCTCTCTCTCCTACTGGACAGGTGACAACACTCGAGGCCACTGGTTAGGTTATGTTAGATAAGATTTATAAGGCTACAGGACAAGTGTTTCCTGACGCGGGTCTTAGTCATATGATGACCCGCCTCTGGAGGGAGATCTGACCGAGACCTTCCCCTGGCTCACCCGTCCAACCCTTTCAAGACTATGGTTATGACTAACAATTTCATATTCTAGAGGCCACTGGAGATCATTAATTATCAGCTGAATTAATATATATTGATAGCTGATTAAGCCTTTTTTACTTACCAGACCAGAGGCTTTGAATGGATGGGGTTGGTGTGTAAACTAATTAGAGATATATACAGTGACATGAAGAATTACACACGTGTGCATCATCTTTGTAGAAGGTGCGTCATCCAGTGGCTTTATCAATACAAGGTGCGTCATCCAGTGGCTTTATCAGTACAAGGACATAATGTGGAGTATGTAGAACTGTATACAGAAGATGAGGTAATCAGTCCCCCAGCCTTGGAGTTAAGTGAAGAGCACCGTAGTCTTGAAGAATCTGAAGCAGTAAGAATCTGAAGCAGTAAGAATCTGAAGCAGTAAGATTATTGCTTACACACCGGAGACAGATGAGAGACGTGAAGCAGACGAAGGCATCTTCACTGATGTTGTTGCACATGTTGTTGCACATGTGTCTAATTATTCATCTTGTCGGTATTGGATACCACTCATGTGCAACAGTGACACATGTACACATGAATTCAGCTGAGTGGTTGTGCCAGGATGAGCACTGTTGGCTCTGGCCAGTAAATGGATGAGTGAGCATGTGGGCAGACACAGGCCCTGTCTCCGGGAGGACCTGTGTAAGGCAAGGCACGGTTTTGGGCCCCGATCAGGGGTGTACCTGGCCAGATGGTAAATTTGGCCCAGATGGGCCAAGAGCGATAAGTTTTAATTTCCTGTCTTTTACTAGTATCTGCAACCTCCCCCCTCCCTTCCTCCTTTCTCCTTTCTCTCTCTCTCTCTCTCTCTCTCTCTCTCTCTCTCTCAGCTGTGTTAGGAAAACGAGAACCTTTGAGGATTATACAAAGGTATAAAGGGCCAGGTATATGCGCGAAGTGTGTGCCACGAGGCACTGTTGTTGCTGCCGCCTCACCAGGACTCGCGGTTACCTGGAGGTTACACTATTACAATGACGAACATAATATGTTACTTATACAATTGTAAAGGAAAAAAACCGCAAAAAATGCTCCCATGCTCTTCGTGATGTTCCCACCGCCATAAAATGCTCCCAGCACACCAAAAATGTTTCCACGCTCTTCATATTAGTGAAGATGCTCCCAGGCTATTTTTTTTAAATGCTCCCACGTCGCAAACATATACCCACGCTCTTCACAATGCTCCCACACTACCCGAAATGCCCCCTTGCACGCTGGGATGTACCCAAGCTCATCGCCCGTCCACAAACCTTAAGATGCAGTTTAGAGATTAAATGTGATTTAAAATTATGATAAACCCAGCGTTTCTACGCAATATTAATATCAATTAACTTTATGTCATTAAACGCCTCCAAACTCTGTGAATGTGTTCCCAGGCAACACCAGGTGACCGTCCACCTGGTGTTGCCACAACAGCACGTCAGTCTGACACAGCTTCTCTAGCAGCAAATTATATACCAATTCCTGAATACTTAGTTTTTTCTCTTGGTGGCCACGGAGGGCGAAATGCGCTGGGAGATATACCTTTATCTTTTGATGTGCCTTTGAAGGGTTTCGCGAGTATTCCTAGTCTTTGTAAACATTGGATACACACACACACACACACACACACACACACACACACACACACACACACACACACACACACACACACACACACACACACACACACACACACACACACAATTTGGAGAGTGAAGTAGTGGAGACAGGATCCATACATAGTTTTAAGAAGAGGTTCAATAAAGCTCATGGAGAAGGGATGGAGTGGACCTAGTGGCGACCAGCGAAGAGACGGGGCCAGGAGCTATGAGTCAACCCCTGCAACTACAACAACTAGGCGAGTACACACACACACACACATGTGAATTCTTCAGTGTACGATCATACCAGGATTAGTCATAATTAAATTCCGTACATACACCAACCTCAATACACGGATATACATACCAAAGGTGTACGAGGCACCATTTACACACAGGCCGGAGTGCCCGAGGTTGGCACTATATGTACTCCGTTTAGCCAGTGTGTGTGTGTGTGTGTGTGTGTGTGTGTATGTGTGTGTGTGTGTATGTATGTGTGTACTCACCTAGTTGTGGTTGCAGGGGTCGAGTCATAGCTCCTGGCCCCGCCTCTTCACTGGCTGCTACTGTGTGCGTGTAGAGTGGCACGCGGCCACGTACACAGCATCACTACAATAGTTATGAAGCTAAGTGATACATCCTCTCCCTCTCTCCCTTCCCTCTCCTATACTCCCTCATCCTCTCCCTCTCTCCCTTCCCTCTCCTATACTGTGGAGGATGGGCTCCTACGATAACGTGGACTGTATGTTACTTATCTTCTTGATGAATCCAAGAAGTCGCAGCCATCCCCGACTCCTACACAAGGGAAACATCTATGGCCTCACTCTCCATATTTCAGTCTTAGATGGACTGAAAGGCGTTTTACTCACTGTTTTGGACTAAAAAGTCCACGCATAACCGCCGTCCCTAGGTAAAAATTTGAATGTTCTTGAATACAAGAACTGCGCAGTCCCCTGTTTTGACCAGAACATCAAATTCTTACCTTGCTCGTGTAACTTTGAGCGATGGTGTTGGCTCCACCGTATACGGCGGAAATGCTGTCTTGATTGTAGAATGCCGCTGAAGAATCACCGTCTTGTTTCGATGGAGTTCACTTGCGATTGTCTCTACGTTTCTCCTTTTTGCAGTCTGAAGCTGCGCACCCTTCTGAATATACTGCAATGTTGATGTTATTCACTAAACGCGCTGGAACAGAGTTCTTATCTTATTTCCCGACGTTAGTGGAGATTAAATGATATAACGGACGCGAACGAGTAATGTCTATGTTGATTTACGTCGCCTCGCGCCGCATGACCCCTAGAGTCGTATGACCCGTTCTTGCGGTGGCCAAATTCAATCTGACCGCTCGTGCTGCCTTTTGCAGTCTCGTGCAGCCATGTGGTGCCACGAGGTGCCTCGTGGTGCTGTGGTCAGCACAATTCTTGACACACTGTTGACAGTACATCTGGCTTGAATTAAATTGTTTATGCAGCCAGACGCGCCTCCTCTGGCCCTTTCCTAAGGGTGGAAAGGGTGAGGGCCCTTAACAAGGGTAGTAAGGGCGCATACCCCCCCCTTTGGAGAATTTTCTCCACATATACTCCCTCATCCTCTCCCTTCAATCTCCTATACTTCCTCATCCTCTCCCTCTCTCCCTTCCCTCTCCTATACTCCATCATCCTCTCCCTCTCTCTCTCCCTTCCCTCTCCTATACTCCCTCATCCTCTCCCTCCCTCCCTTCCCTCTCCTATACTCCCTCATCCTCTCCCTCCCTCCCTTCCCTCTCCTATACTCCCTCATCCTCTCCCTTCCCTCTCCTATACTCCCTCATCCTCTTCCCCTTCCTCTCCTAAACTCCCTCATCCTCTCCCTCTCTCCCTTCCCTCTCCTATACTCTCTCATCCCCCACCCTCTCTCCTTTTATCCAACATCACCTCTTCTCTCTTTTTATCCCTCTTTCTAATTTTTATCCTTCCTTTTCCTTTCATTCTTCCTGTGTTGTCCTTTTTGTCATCCCTTCTCACTTATATATCTCCTCCCCCTATCTTTTATCTTTCCTTCCCTCTCCTTTATACTTCATTCCCTCTCCTTTCATCCCTCATTTCCTCTCCTTTTGTCCTTTCCCTCTCATGACCTTCCCTTTCACATCCTCCTCTCTCATATCCTCTTTCCCTGTCGTATCCTTCTCTCATATCCTCCTCCCCCTCTTCTATCCTCCCTGTCATATCCTCATCCCTCATCATATTCTCTCTCAAATCCTTCTCCTCTCTCGCCCTTTCCCATCCCTATCCCCTTGTTATATACTCCCTCTTTCCTTCCCTTGTACTTCTTTACTTATTCCCTCCCCGAATATATTTGTCGTGGGAGGCAGCTATTAATAGCAGGCAACCAGCTTTTAGTGTTCATTACGCACATACAAGGCGTCAAGTTTGACCTTGCAGGGAGGGAGAGAGAGAGAGAGAGAGAGAGAGAGAGAGAGAGAGAGAGAGAGAGAGAGAGAGAGAGAGGGATGGGGTTGTTGTGTAAATTAATTAGAGACACAGACAGAGGCACATATATACATGGAGATACATAAACACATGATTCAGTTGAGTGGTTGTGCAGATGACGCTTCAGGGGAGAGGAAAGACTAAGTACACTACTGCCTCTCTCACTCTTGTGTGTGTGTGTGTACTCACCTAGTTGTACTCACCTAGTTGTGGTTGCAGGGGTCGAGTCAAAGCTCCTGGCCCCGCCTCTTCACTGGCCGCTACTGGGTCACTCTCCCTGCGCCATAAGCTTTATCATACCTCTGCTTAAAGCTATGTATAGAGCCTGCCTCCACTACATCGCTTCCTAAACTATTCCACTTCCCGACAACTCTGTGACTGAAGAAATACTTCCTAACATCTCTGTGATTCATCTGAGTCTTCAACTTCCATCTGTGTCCCCTTGTTGTTGTGTCCCATCTCTGGAACATTCTGTCTCTGTCCACTAGCTCCGGGACTAGTCTTGTTGCAAACCTTTGCACTTTCTCGAGCTTCTTCACATGCTTGGCTAGGTGTGGGTTCCAAACTGGTGCTGCATACTCCAATATGGGCCTAACGTACACAGTGTACAGGGTCCTGAACGATTCTTTATTAAGATGTCGGAATGCTGTTCTTAGGTTTGCTAGGCGCCCATATGCTGCAGCAGTTATTTGGTTGATGTGCGCCTCAGGAGATGTGTCTGGTGTTATACTCACCCCAAGATCTTTTTCCTTGATTGAGGTTTGCAGTCTCTGGCCCCCTAGGCTGTACTCCGTCTGCGGTCTTCTTTGCCCTTCCCCAATCTTCATGACTTTGCACTTGGTGGGGTTGTGTGGGTGTGTGTGTGTGTGCATAAAGCAGTGCTCAGGAGATCCTGTGAGAGCCGCTGTTAGCCGAGTAGGTTCTTTGGCATAATCATTATTTAAAAATTGGTTCTTAAGTTTGACTTCTGTATTTAGGGAAACTTCAGTTTTTTCATATCAAATGAAGAATGAAAATGAAATGAAGGAGGTGGGAGTGGATGATGAGAATGATGTAGGGAGAGTTGAAGGGAGATGTAAGGAAGAGGGTTGACACATAAATGTTGGAATAAGTGGCATGGGGGAAGTATTTCAATGCTAATTGAAATTGATAATACTCTCCTTCGAAAACAGACACGCAAGTTTCTTAGGAGTTATACAGGAGACGTCCAGGTTTGTTGCAACTGAGACTCATCATGACAAGAAGCAAAATGTAAATACCAAGATGTCCGACAACTGAGTCAAGAATACTGGCCAAGAAAGTAGAATTAAGAACAGCCAAAGTGCAAACCTGTGTTCCTGAAGGCACAGTAGTCGCCCTATTTCTCTTTATCATTTCCGACATAGACCGAGGCACTAAACCATACCACTGTATCATCCTTCACAGACGATACCAGAATCTACATGAGAGTGGCATCCACTGACGGCACAGTAAATCTCCAGGCTGATATAAACTGAGTCTTCCAGAGGGACACTGACAACTATACGATGTCCAGTGGGACACTGACAACTATACGATGTCCAGTGGGACACTGACAACTATACGATGTCCAGTGGGACACTGACAACTATAAGATGTCCAGTGGGACACTGACAACTATAAGATGTCCAGTGGGACACTGACAACTATAAGATGTCCAGTGGGACACTGACAACTATACGATGTCCAGTGAGACCGACAACTTAAAGTCATGGAGCAACTATAAGATGTCCAGTGGGACACTGACAACTATAAGATGTCCAGTGGGACACTGACAACTATACGATGTCCAGTGAGACACTGACAACTATAAGATGTCCAGTGAGACACTGACAACTATAAGATGTCCAGTGGGACACTGACAACTATAAGATGTCCAGTGGGACACTGACAACTATAAGATGTCCAGTGGGACACTGACAACTATAAGATGTCCAGTGGGACACTGACAACTATAAGATGTCCAGTGGGACATATTTCATTTACTCCGCTACGGAAAAAAATGAAGAATAAAAAACTTGAATGAAAAAGATATGTGAGAATTTAGGAGTGATAATGTCAGATGTCAGCTTCCAGGATTATAACAGTGCCAGTGCCACAACCGCAAGGAAACAAGATATGCAAAGTCAAGGATAATCCACTTGAAACAATAATGATTTATGATCATCTGTGTTAGTTAAATAGTGAGTGCTTCTCCTACACATTGATACCCCTTTGTATCTGACACGTCCTGATCGTATCTCCTCTGACGGTTTTTTTCCAGCGATGAGAATCTTAGCTTTGTATTCACCTAGTCGTGGGTGCAGGGGTCGGGTCTTAGCCCCTAGCAACACCTCTCAATCTACAACACAACGATGGAGTTATGTCTACGCACCTGAATTTACACTCTACCCTGTTGTTTACTGTTTTATTTATTCTTAAAATTATTATTTTATGACATTTTCGTGCACGTGCTGCAGCTTCTTTCATCTTCTCAACCCAAAGACGAAAAAAAAATCTTAACTTTCCTACAACTCATTAACATCTATACGTTTCATCAATAACCTTTTTGTCACTAGATTTACCCTGTGATATTTACTCACACTTGTAGTAAAGAATTTAACAGTGCTCTTACACACACACATACATTTATATTATATATATATATATATATATATATATATATATATATATATATATATATATATACACTCACAAGTATGTTTTGCAAATTAGGCCAAAAATGCCTAATTTATTATTATCATGTCATAAATTTAACTATAAATGTCTTCATCAGATTTGCTACTAATGTGCATACACACTGCACACAGGTGGAACGTTCAGGTGAAGAAGGTGGAACGTTTACATTCATACAGAGTATGAACGTATCTTGTACTTTTTCCAGATCCCCCACCCCAAGCATAATTGTTTACATTATATTTAAATAGGAAACATGGCTTCCAGTCTCCTCATTTGCATACCGACCTACTCATTACTTTCCTCATGTAATGATAGCCAAGACTTTTTTTTTCCTCCCCCCCATGTGTCTCTTTCATCTCCCTTTACTCCAATCTCTTATCTCCCACAGCATCCGGTTGAGAAGAATCTCTTCATCTCCTCTTCATATCTCTGCCTCCGAGACATTGATGCTCTCTCTTCTGCTCATTTCCCAGCATCCTGGAGGCGTCTTCATCTCCCGTTATCTCTCCAGCCTGTGTACTTGTCTTCTACTCTCTTTCTCACTCTCACTCTTTCATCTTCCCATCTATTCTTCCCTTCAAATTAATTCTCATTTAAGATTATTGTCGTCCATAAACACACACGTCGCATCCAGTGCTTCCTTCCTTCTTCCGTCTTTCTCACCCCTCGCTTCCTTCATCAGTTTTTATTTATTGGGTTCTTCTGTTCCCCCTTTCTCACTCTCTCTTTCCTTCCTGCTTCCTCTCTTTTCCCCACCAGGCATCTATGGCATCACCTAAATTCTATTTTATTCCCCTGACGCTGGTCACCTGAACGCCTTGGTGAGTGTATAGATAGAAGCCTCTTTCCTGGGAGGGGTGCCACTCTTCCCACAGGGTGTCATTCTTCCCACAGTGGCACTCTTCCCACAGTGGCACTCTTCCCACAGGGTGCCACTCTTCCCACAGGGTGCCACTCTTCCCACAGGGTGCCACTCTTCCCACAGGGTGCCACTCTTCCCACAGGGTGCCACTCTTCCCACAGGGTGCCACTCTTCCCACAGGGTGCCACTCTTCCCACAGGGTGCCACTCTTCATACAGGGTACTTGTCCAATAACCTAGTATCTCTTTCGGTATAAATTGGAGAAAGTGCAGAGGTTTGCAACAAGGGGTTAAGGGAACTCAACCTGATGATACTGGAGGACAGAATGGTTAGGGATATGATAATAACGTACAAAATACTGAGAGGAACTGACAAGGTGAACAGCCGTGGAATCTTTCAGAGATGGGACACAGGAACAAGAGGACACAACCGGAAGTTGAAAACTCAGATGAGTCATAAGGATGTTAGGAAGTATTTCTTCAGCCTTAGAGTTGTCAGTTAGTGGAACAATTTGGAAAGTGAAGTGGTAGAGGCAGGATCCATACATAGCTTTAAGACGAGGTACAGTAAGGCTCTTGAAGCTTGGAGAGAGTGAACCTAGTAGTGAAGAGGCGGGACCAGGAGCTTTGAATCGACCCCTACACCCATATATAAGTGAATACACACAGGTAAATACACACAGGTGAATCCACACACACATACACCCAAATCCACACACACACCTACACTCACACACACATCCACACACACATTCACACACACATCCACACACACACACACACACACACACACACACACCAGCTTCCTCCAGTAACTAACGCAAGTGTACCTGCCTAGCCACATAAAATACTGTAGCACTGCTCGTCCCTAAGCTCTCCCGGTCCTTCCCCGCTGTGGTAAGTACCACCCCACTTTTAATATATAAGTGTAAAACAAAAGTAAAGTGGCACACACCAGCACAGACTATTTAGGTCTAAGTGGTACAAGAGAACAGAGCTGGAACAAGGAGTGAACTCCGGGGAACACTAGCAGTGAGCCACCCACCCAACACCTCCAGTGCTTACAACTGCCATATATGGTCACGTAAACATTGCCGGGAAAAAATATATACCGTGTTTACCGCCATATACTTGCGATTTTGGCTTAAATAGCAACGCTCTTCTTGCCCAATAAGGCACGCGAAAATTTGTGTATGCAATAATCTCGCAAAAATCATTCTGAACCTAACGAAAAAAATATATTTCATTGTGTTTGTTTATTATTAAATTATTGTAAACTTATCTAAAATATATTTAGTTGGATTAGGCTAAATTAAATTGAGCTTATTATAATAAGGTTAGGTATGTTTTCTAAGGTTCTTTTGGTACAAAATTATTATTTTTTGCTTTAACATAAATGAAAAAATATATCTTTAAACGTATAAGAGAAAGTTTTAGAAAGGACTTAATTTTAAATGAGTTCTGGTCAATTAGCAAGAACTCATTTAAAATTAAGTCCTTTCTAAAATTTTCTCATATACATTTAAAGGTATATTTTTTTTAATTTATGCTAATTTAAAAATTAATAATTTTGTACTAAAAGAACCTTAGGAAACTTACCTAATCTTATTATAACAAGCGCAATTTAATGTAGCCTAATCCAACTAAATATATTTTAGATTAGTTTACAATAATTTAATAATAAACAAACACAATGAAACATGTTTTTTCGTTAGGTTGAGAATGATTTTTGCGAAATTATTGCATACACAAATTTTCGCTTGCCTTGTTGGGCAAGAGGAGCGTTGCCGTGATCCAAGGACATACGGTGGTGTGGGTGCCTCTGAGCTAAGTTCATTCTCCTCCTTGAACGAGTGGTATTGATCAATAACACTGCGACTAGCCAGGGATTCGAACCCATGTTGTCTGGCTAGTCGCAGTGTTGTTATTGATCAATACCACTCGGTCGTGGCTACAATAATATATATATAATCACAGTAAGCAGAATAACTATTCCTTTCACAGTGGTATTTTTCGTTAATTTTATTTGTGTGAACAGCAGTGTTAATATTTTGTGTTTTTGTTTTGTAAATATAAAAGCAGGAAGCAACATCATTTCACCTCCCCCCCACACTCTCTTGCGTTTATTAACATTAACAGTGATGTTGAAATATTATTTTCATCATTTATTTCCTTGCTGGGTATTTCAGAGGTAATTGTTTATCTCTTGTTGGCTGTTATTAAATACTTTTTTTTGTGACTGAAAATGTTAATGAAAGGGAAAGAAAAAAATGGAAGAGATGGAGAGAGAGAGAGAGAGAGAGAGAGAGAGAGAGAGAGAGAGAGAGAGAGAGAGAGAGAGAAGGGGGCAGACACACACACGAGAATAAGCAGCACGTACCACAAACATTTTTCTTAACTGTTCGATAAATCACTTCTCGACAGCAAATAAAGTCACGTTAAATCGGATGGAGGAAGAAGAGGAGGAAGAGAAGGAGGAAGAGAAGGAGGAAGAGAAGGAGGAAGAGAAGGAGGAAGAGAAGGAGGAAGAGAAGGAGGAAGAGAAGGAGGAAGAGAAGGAGGAAGAGAAGGAGGAAGATAAGGAGGAAGAGAAGGAGGAAGAGAAGGGGAAAGAGAAGGAGGAAGATGAAGAGTAAGAGACTGGAGCTCTAGGTGTAAGGAAGTTTAGAAAGAGTGAAGTGAATGAGGGAAAAGGAGGATCAGGAGAAAAGTGGAAGAATTGCGAGTGGGAGAAAGAGGAAGAGCAGGGAGACGAAGAGGAGGAAAAAGGTGAAAGGGAAAAATAATACGGAAGAGGAGAGGAAAGAAGAGACGATTAAAATGTATACAAGACTGGACAGGATAAAGAAAGGAGATGGAAAGAGATAGAGAGAAGAATAACGAGGGACACGAGGAATAAGAGAATGACATGACTAAGGAAGAGGAAGAGGATAAGATAAAGAAAGATAAATAAGGAGATCATAAAGAGGGAGAAGGTGAGTAAGGGCAGGAATTGCGATAATGACGGAAGTATGAAAAAGAAAGAAGAGAGGGTGAAAGGGAAGTGGCAAGACGTGAAAGGGGAGAATAAAGCGACAAGAAGCAAAAAGAAGAAAGAGGGGAGACGCAAGAGGAGATACGGGAAAAGAGAAAAGAGACAGGAGGAGAGAAATCAAGCAAGTGATAATAGAAGTGGAAAAACTGAGGACAGATGCAAGGACGATGGGAATAAGACAAGAGAGAAGGATGAGTGAGTGCATGGGAGCAAAAGACAGAAAATTGAGAAAAAGAAAAAGAATTAGAGGGAAGAGACAAAGAAGAGAGCTTCAGAGAAGCTGACACAACATAACTAACACAACCACTCACAGTCATCCACTATATGAATGTCTTCGAGTATCTTACACGTCGTGATCATGTTATGTGTAATATCATGAAATATACTTTTAATTCTCGTGTGAGTTGCCATTGTTGTGTATATTGATGACGTGATTGTGTTGCTGCTTGCACCCAGGTGATCGACCTGGTAACCACTCACAGATGCTTTGACGAATCCCAGTGTCTGGAATAGATTTCCTGTCAGGCTGTACTCTGTCTCTGGTCTTCTCTTTCCCTCTGATATTCATGACCTTACACTTCTTGGGATTAAATTACAATTGCCAGTTCTTGGACCATACTTGCAAGTTGTCTAAGAATGCTTCTTGATGGTCTCTCTCACCTGTCGTTCTTATTCTATTTAGTTTTGCGTTGCCTATAAATAACGAGTTTTAGGATCATACCCACTTTAAAGGGTGTTTTACATATGTATAAATATTACTAATATCACTGTTCTTAGTAATAGGTTACTCAATCAGTGCTATCTGTGTTGTACTCACCTAGTTGTGGTTGCAGGGGTCGTGACATAGCTCCTAGCCCCGCCTCTTCACTGGCCGCTACTGGGTCACGCTCCCTGCTCCATGAGCTTGATCATACCTCTCCTTAAAGCTATGTATGGAACCTGCCTCCACTACATCGCTTCCCAAACTATTCCACTTCCCGACCACTCTATGACTGAAGAAATACTTCCTAACATCCCTGTGATTCATTTGAGTCTTCAACTTCCAACTGTGTCCCCTTGTTGCTGTGTCCCATCTCTGGAACATTCTGTCTCTGTCCACCTTGTCTATTCCTCTCAGTATCTTATATGTCGTTATCATGTCCCCCTATCTCTCCTGTCCTCCAGTGTCGTCAGGTCGATTTCCCTTAACCTCTCCTCGTAGGACATACCCCTTAGCTCCGGGACTAGTCTTGTTGCAAACCTTTGCACTTTCTCTAGCTTCTTTACGTGTTTGGCTAGATGTGGGTTCCAAACTGGTGCTGCATACTCCAGTATGGGCCTAACGTACACAGTGTACAGGGTCCTGAACGATTCTTTATTAAGATGTCGGAATGCTGTTCGTAGGTTTGCTAGGCGCCCATATGCTGCAGCAGTCATTTGGTTGATGTGCGCCTCAGGAGATGTGCCTGGTGTTATACTCACCCCAAGATCTTTTTCCTTGATTGAGGTTTGCAGTCTCTGGCCCCCTAGACTGTACTCCGTCTGCGGTCTTCTTTGCCCTTCCCCAATCTTCATGACTTTGTACTTGGTGGGGTTGAACTCCAGGAGCCAATTGCTGGACCAGGCTTGCAGCCTGTCCAGATCCCTTTGTAGTTCTGTCTGGTCCTCGTCCGATTGAATTCTTCTCATCAACTTCACATCATCTGCAAACAGGGACACTTCGGAGTCTATTCCTTCCGTCATGTCGTTCACAAATACCAGAAACAGCACCGGTCCTAGGACTGACCCCTGTGGAACCCCACTCGTCACCGGCGCCCACTCTGACACCTCGCCACGGACCATGACTCGCTGCTGTCTTCCTGACAGGTATTCCCTGATCCATTGTAGTGCCTTCCCTGTTATCCCTGCCTGGTCCTCCAGCTTCTGCACTAATCTCTTGTGTGGAACTGTGTCAAATGCCTTCTTACAGTCCAGGAATATGCAATCTACCCACCCCTCTCTCTCTTGTCTTAATGCTGTCACCCTGTCATAGAACTCCAGTAGGTTTGTGACACAGGATTTCCCGTCCCTGAAACCGTGTTGGCCGTCGTTGATAAGCTCATTCCTTTCTAGGTGCTCCACCACTCTGTGTGTGTGTGTGTGTGTCTGTGTACTCACCTAGTTTTGGTTGCAGGGGTCGAGTCATAGCTCCTGGCCTCGCCTCTTCACTGGTCGCTACTGGGTCACTCTTCCTGCTCCATGAGCTTTATCATACTTCTTCTTAAAGCTATGTATGGATCCTGCCTCCACTACATCACTTCCCAGACTATTCCACTTCCTGACAACTCTGTGACTGAAGAAATACTTCCTAACAGTACATTTTCCTCAGCGTTGAATTTCTGGCTCTGTTGTGTTTTTTTATGTAATTGAATTTAACGTTCAGCCTTTATTTTTTTTTAGCTCATTACCTGTTCTTTCTTTATCCGAGTTTGAACAAAAATCTCTTTATTTCTTTAGTAACTATATAGAGCTTCAAAGGTGACGAAAACCTCTGAAGTCTTTTGCTTTTTGAAGTTTCAAAGGTCTGGTTATCTGGCATATATATTTTTTTACTTGTGCAAAAAATATCTCTTGTTCCCTTGGACAAAATTTTTTTTCCACCCCAAATGGCTGGTGTCGGCAAATTTAATTTTAATGTGTATTTTCCAGTGAGATAATCCTGTGTATACGTGTGTAATTATGTATTTGTAATTACCTGTTTAATGATTCACAACTGGTGGTTATATAATGAGGCCTGGTCACAGACCGGGCCGCGGGGGCGTTGACCCCCGAAACCCTCTCCAGGTATACTCCAGGTATACACAGAGGATATTTCTTTGCTTCCTCTTCCTATCATGCCTTCCGATGAAATATGCACATGTATTGCTTTGCGGTCCGCCAGCAGCAACAGCCTAGTTGACCAGGCAATCACCAGATAAGCCTCGCCCAGGGCCGGGCTGCAGGGGTAGGAAAACTCTCGAAACCCATTAAATGTATATGAAAAGTATAAAAAAAACCTATGCTTTAAAGATAGTGAGACTAACAATAACGCGCTGTGTCATAATCGTGTGTCTAAGATTGTGGGAGGCAAGCCATCTACACTGACCCCGAAAGAATCACAACAATACTTTCCCAGCAACGGATTTGACGTACCAAAAGAAGACATTCTGGCTATTAATGACAAGCAAGAGAAAGTTATAACATCACTACAGACCTTCTGGTTATTAATGACAAGCAAGAAAAAGCTATACCAGCACTACAGACCTGGCTATTAATGACATGCAAAAGGAAAGCTATACCAGCGACTACGCACAACAAGATGTCGTTGTCAATCAGGCTACCAGAACAAATAAACTAGAAGCCATGCTGCTGCATCGACATATCAACAGGAAAAGTGAAGTTGCCTCGACTTACTCAATCACAAATTAACGTAAAATTTGAGGGTCTCTGCACGTAACAAGTGAAGCAGTGGACCAGCATGAGGCTGTGATGGACACCACTTACTGAATGACTCTAATCATTAGGAAGAACTCTAATCTTTCCCAGTGAAGAACCAGTTAAAAATTGTTAGTATAGAGCTTAATGCTTTTGAAAATTAACTACGTATAACATTACTTGCGTAACCGTGTCGGTCCGACTTGGATCATTAACGGTATTTAGCCTTCGTGTTCTTCACTATAACATTGACCCTCAGGAATCAAAGACGAATGTAGGAGAAGCGAACCAATGGCCGGTGCCTCACAGTCCATAAAGATAAAATTCGCCAATAACTCCGTATAAACAGGGGCCTTATCAAGGCTACCATAGCGATGACAGATGTCACACATGTCAATGAATGTTTGGCCACAACATGAAACATTACACTACGACAACAACGTAACATAATCCAGTTACATTCAGCAACTGTTACATTCAAGATTGCAAAATAATCTTTAAAACTTCCAACTTAACAAAAAAAAAAAAAAAATACTAAAAAAAAAAAAAAATCAAACATCCTCAACACCATTTTAAATTCCATTATTAAATGGCACTCACGCATACAATGGCCAGTCAAGACTGGCCATTATATAGCTATCAAAGTGTTCACTTGTATGTAGTCTCGTTTGTGCTCCAGGATTTCTATACAACCAATACATGTATATCACTTTCTGTGCCATACACGGTAATTACACTACTCTGTCCCATCCTCTGTTCTTCTAGATGCTTGTTACCCCTTCACTATCCTCTTCTCTGTATACTACTCTATCTATCATCAACATCCGTTATTTGGATATTCTTCCCTTTTGTTACACCTGTTTTTTTTTACTGATCTTTACTTGTTAAACCCATTTATCTCGTTCCTTGCATATTTTATCCTTTCGGACGTATTTTATTTATTTTTATTGTAGATCAACGCTGTTTTTAAATTAAATTTATTTTCAGTTCTATGCACTTGTTACCTGGGGTATACCAGGGTGTTCCGGGGGTCAACACCACCGCGGCCCGGTTCATGACCAGGCCCCGCGGTGAATCAGGGCCAGACCAACCAGGCTGTTACTGCTGGCCACATGCAATCCGACGTACGAACCACAGCCCGGCTGGTCGGGCACTGACTTTAGGTGCCTGTCCAGCTCCCTCTTGAAGACAGAGTCCATTATTTTTGAACATACTATTATATTTCACTTTAAAACCATTCCGCATTATTTATACTCATAAATATACTTATATCCCTGTTTATTACTGAATTATTATAATTTATACGTATTACCTCACGTTGTTTATAACCCTTGAGATGGATTATTATTATTATTCTGTTCTCTGTTATTTTCCCCGTAGTTAGTTCATTATATTCCTCTTCCTTGCATTTTTCACAGTCATATTTTTTTTATTTTCGTTTGTATTAAATTCATTAGTCTTGAGTTCTACAGATTCTACCCAGTTTTTAACAACTTCTGTTTAAATTACAATATTTTAGTATTTCAATGACTTAATGTTTTTTTTTTACACAGCTTCCAAGTTATTCACATATCCTGTTTATATACTGTTGTATTTTGTAACCGATTTACAGTGTTCACCGCATATTTTACACAATTAGAAGAGAAAGAGGCACAATACCGTGACTGGAACAATACACAAGTAACCCGCACAGAGGAGAGAGAAGGTTAAGACAACCTGTACATGGTCTAAGTCTGTGCGAAACGTCGTCGTAAGTTTCTCTCTCTCTCTCCCCTACGTGCAGGTTTATGTGTGTATTCATCCAACTGCTCGTTTATCGTCGTTGTAACTCGTTTATATGTCGTTTCTTGCCAATGTTACCCAGATATTCGTACCTCTTTGTTTAAATAACCTTTACTTTACTTACATTTTTGACACTTTTTTTTTTTTTTAACCCGCTTATACATCCTCTTCGTAAAATCCTACTTTATCATAATCTTGCTTATATACTGTTCCTTGCATATTTTACCCAGTTGTTTACACCTTCTTCTTTATATTACACCACCTTTTTATTTCTAGTTGACTTTACTGTTCTTTGTTAACTCAGTAATTGATGTATTTTGTTTCTATAATGCTACACTTTTATTTTATTTTCACAAACTGTTCCTTGCATATTTTACCCAGTTATTAATTTACTTCTTTGAATAACCTTTTTTTTTCTTACTAGCATTTGTGTTGCTTCTTCATATTTTTGCTCAGTTATTCACCTCTTTTGTGTATATACCACTACGTGTTGTAGCTTGTTTATAGTGGGTTTTTTTTTAATTCAACATTATTATAATTTCACTAATATATTGTACACTATATTTACCAGAGATGAATACGGGAAAAGAACTTTGCTCAATTTATAACTAAAAATTTCTTGAGTGCCCAGTAGCAATAGGAGGTGCCTACACCCTCCAATACCAAATAGGACCTTTGGGGATAATCTTAAAGACTAAATCATAAACAAACTCAATAAGAATCATGAATAGCTGCCTTCGCAAATAGGTATGACTGTCTTGCCTTCAGTAACTAAACCCACGGGAAAATTTTTTTACACATCAAAATTTTTTTTTGGGGTTTTTTTTAGACAAGCTAACGCTAAAGGGGGTTTTTTTCCAACTTTTTTTAAAATCTTTTTTGGGGACTTTCCCCCCTTGACCAATGGCTTTTGACCCCAGTAGAAAAAGTTTAAGC